>CAWYPZ010000054.1:0-61000 GCA_963966055.1 Lathyrus aphaca | reverse complement strand
TTTACACCAAAATTGTTGAGTTTTAAATCTAGGAATTTTTTTATGGTTTTTATAGTGAAATTGTTGAGTTTTTATTTTAACTTGAAACTTTGTTTTATGGTTTTTATAGTGAAATTGTTGAATTTTTTTTTATTTGGAATCTTTTATATTGTTTTTAATGTGAAATTGTTGAGATATTTAACTCAGAACTCTTTTTCGAGTTTTTCTAGTGAAATTACTGATTTTTTAAAACTTGGAACATTTTTATGGATTTAGAGTGAAAAACTTGGAACATTTAATCTGGTGTTTATAATGAAATTATTGAGTTTTTTAACTTTGAACATTTTTTTAAATGGTTTTTACACTAAAATCGTTTAGTTTTTAAACTAGGAATTTTATTATGGTTTTTATAGTGAAAGTGTTGAGTTTTTATTTTAACTTGAAACTTTGTTTTATGGGTTTTATAGTGAAATTGTTGAATTTTTTAACTTGGAATCTTTTTTATTGTTTTTAGTGTGAAATTGTTGAGTTATATATCTCGGAACTCTTTTTCGAGTTTTTATAGTGAAATTAATGATTATTTTTTTTACACTTTGAACATTTTTATGATTTTTAGAGTGAAACTTTTGAGTTTGTTTACCTTTGAACTTTTTTATTTACATCGAAATTATTGAGTTTATTAAACTTGGAACATTTAATCTGGTGTTTATAGTGAAATTATTGAATTTTTTAACTTTGAACATTTTTTAATGGATTTTACACTAAAATTGTTGAGTTTTAAATCTAGGAATTTTTTAATGGTTTTTATATTGAAATTGTTGAGTTTTTATTTTAACTTGAAACTTTGTTTTATGGTTTTTATAGTGAAATTGTTGAATTTTTTTTATTTAGAAACTTTTTTATTGTTTTTAATGTGAAATTGTTGAGATATTTAACTCAGAACTATTTTTCGAGTTTTTATAGTGAAATTATTGATTTTTAAAAACTTGGAACATTTTTATGGATTTAGAGTGAAAATTTTGAGTTTCTTTTACCTTGTAACTTTTTTATTTACATCGAAATTATTGAGTTTTTTAAACTTGGAACATTTAATCTGGTGTTTATAATGAAATTATTGAGTTTTTTAACTTTGAACATTTTTTTAAATGGTTTTTACACTAAAATTGTTTAGTTTTTAAACTAGGAATTTTATTATGGTTTTTATAGTGAAATTATTGAGTTTTATTTTAACTTGAAACTTTGTTTTATGGGTTTTATAGTGAAATTGTTGAATTTTTTAACTTGGAATCTTTTTTATTGTTTTAAGTGTGAAATTCTTGAGTTATATAACTCGGAACTCTTTTTCGAGTTTTTATAGTGAAATTAATGATTTTTTGTTACACTTTGAACATTTTTATGATTTTTAGAGTGAAACTTTTGAGTTTGTTTACCTTGGAACTTTTTTATTTACATCGAAATTATTGAGTTTATTAAACTTGGAACATTTAATCTGGTGTTTATAGTGAAATTATTGAATTTTTTAACTTTGAACATTTTTTTAATGGATTTTACAATAAAATTGTTGAGTTTTAAATCTAGGAATTTTTTTATGGTTTTTATAGTGAAATTGTTGAGTTTTTATTTTAACATGAAACTTTGTTTTATGGTTTTTATAGTGAAATTGTTGAATTTTTTTTAGTTGGAATCTTTTATATTATTTTTAATGTGAAATTGTTGAGATATTTAACTCAGAACTCATTTTCGAGTTTTTCTAGTGAAATTACTGATTTTTTAAAACTTGGAACATTTTTATGGATTTAGAGTGAAAATTTTGAGTTTTTTTTACCTTGTAACTTTTTTATTTACATCAAAATTATTGAGTTTTTTAAACTTGGAACATTTAATCTGGTGTTTATAATGAAATTATTGAGTTTTTTAACTTTGAACATTTTTTTAAATGGTTTTTACACTAAAATTGTTTAGTTTTTAAACTAGGAATTTTATTTTGGTTTTTATAGTGAAATTGTTGAGTTTTTATTTTAACTTGAAACTTTGTTTTATGGGTTTTATTGTGAAATTGTTGAATTTTTTAACTTGGAATCTTATTTATTGTTTTTAGTGTGAAATTGTTGAGTTATATAACTCGGAACTCTTTTTCGAGTTTTTATAGTGAAATTAATGATTTTTTTTTTACACTTTGAACATTTTTATGATTTTTAGAGTGAAACTTTTGAGTTTGTTTACCTTGGAACTTTTTTATTTACATCGAAATTATTGAGTTTATTAAACTTGGAACATTTAATCTGGTGTTTATAGTGAAATTATTGAATTTTTTAACTTTGAACATTTTTTAATGGATTTTACACTAAAATTGTTGAGTTTTAAATCTAGGAATTTTTTTATAGTTTTTATATTGAAATTGTTGAGTTTTTATTTTAACTTGAAACTTTGTTTTATGGTTTTTATAGTGAAATTGTTGAATTTTTTTTATTTGGAATCTTTTATATTATTTTTAATGTGAAATTGTTGAGATATTTAACTCAGAACTCTTTTTCGAGTTTTTATAGTGAAATTACTGATTTTTTAAAACTTGGAACATTTTTATGGATTTAGAGTGAAACTTTTGAGTTTTTTTTACCTTGTAACTTTTTTATTTACATCAAAATTATTGAGTTTTTAAAACTTGGAACATTTAATCTGGTGTTTATAATGAAATTATTGAGTTTTTTAACTTTGAACATTTTTTTAAATGGTTTTTACACTAAAATTGTTTAGTTTTTAAACTAGGAATTTTATTTTGGTTTTTATAGTGAAATTGTTGAGTTTTTATTTTAACTTGAAACTTTGTTTTATGGGTTTTATTGTGAAATTGTTGAATTTTTTAACTTGGAATCTTATTTATTGTTTTTAGTGTGAAATTGTTGAGTTATATAACTCGGAACTCTTTTTCGAGTTTTTATAGTGAAATTAATGATTTTTTTTTTACACGTTGAACATTTTTATGATTTTTAGAGTGAAACTTTTGAGTTTGTTTACCTTGGAACTTTTTTATTTACATCGAAATTATTGAGTTTATTAAACTTGGAACATTTAATCTGGTGTTTATAGTGAAATTATTGAATTTTTTAACTTTGAACATTTTTTAATGGATTTTACACTAAAATTGTTGAGTTTTAAATCTAGGAATTTTTTTATGGTTTTTATATTGAAATTGTTGAGTTTTTATTTTAACTTGAAACTTTGTTTTATGGTTTTTATAGTGAAATTGTTGAATTTTTTTTATTTGGAAACTTTTTTATTGTTTTTAATGTGAAATTGTTGAGATATTTAACTCAGAACTATATTTCGAGTTTTTATAGTGAAATTATTGATTTTTTAAAACTTGGAACATTTTTATGGATTTAGAGTCAAAATTTTGAGTTTTTTTTACCTTGTAACTTTTTTATTTACATCGAAATTATTGAGTTTTTTAAACTTGGAACATTTAATCTGGTGTTTATAATGAAATTATTGAGTTTTTTAACTTTGAACATTTTTTTAAATGGTTTTTACACTAAAATTGTTTAGTTTTTAAACTAGGAATTTTATTTTGGTTTTTAAAGTGAAATTATTGAGTTTTATTTTAACTTGAAACTTTGTTTTATGGGTTTTATAGTGAAATTGTTGAATTTTTTAACTTGGAATCTTTTTTATTGTTTTAAGTGTGAAATTCTTGAGTTATATAACTCGGAACTCTTTTTCGAGTTTTTATAGTGAAATTAATGATTTTTTGTTACACTTTGAACATTTTTATGATTTTTAGAGTGAAACTTTTGAGTTTGTTTACCTTGGAACTTTTTTATTTACATCGAAATTATTGAGTTTATTAAACTTGGAACATTTAATCTGGTGTTTATAGTGAAATTATTGAATTTTTTAACTTTGAACATTTTTTTAATGGATTTTACAATAAAATTGTTGAGTTTTAAATCTAGGAATTTTTTTATGGTTTTTATAGTGAAATTGTTGAGTTTTTATTTTAACATGAAACTTTGTTTTATGGTTTTTATAGTGAAATTGTTGAATTTTTTTTATTTGGAATCTTTTATATTATTTTTAATGTGAAATTGTTGAGATATTTAACTCAGAACTCATTTTCGAGTTTTTCTAGTGAAATTACTGATTTTTTAAAACTTGGAACATTTTTATGGATTTAGAGTGAAAATTTTGAGTTTTTTTTACCTTGTAACTTTTTTATTTACATCAAAATTATTGAGTTTTTTAAACTTGGAACATTTAATCTGGTGTTTATAATGAAATTATTGAGTTTTTTAACTTTGAACATTTTTTTAAATGGTTTTTACACTAAAATTGTTTAGTTTTTAAACTAGGAATTTTATTATGGTTTTTATAGTGAAATTGTTGAGTTTTTATTTTAACTTGAAACTTTGTTTTATGGGTTTTATAGTGAAATTGTTGAATTTTTTAACTTGGAATCTTTTTTATTGTTTTTAGTGTGAAATTGTTGAGTTATATAACTCGGAACTCTTTTTCGAGTTTTTAAAGTGAAATTAATGATTTTTTTTGACACTTTGAACATTTTTATGATTTTTAGAGTGAAACTTTTGAGTTTGTTTACCTTGGAACTTTTTTATTTACATCGAAATTATTGAGTTTTTTAAACTTGGAACATTTAATCTGGTGTTTATAGTGAAATTATTGAATTTTTTAACTTTGAACATTTTTTTAATGGATTTTACAATAAAATTGTTGAGTTTTAAATCTAGGAATTTTTTTATGGTTTTTATAATGAAATTGTTGAGTTTTTATTTTAACGTGAAACTTTGTTTTATGGTTTTTATAGTGAAATTGTTGAATTTTTTTTATTTGGAATCTTTTATATTATTTTTAATGTGAAATTGTTGAGATATTTAACTCAGAACTCATTTTCGAGTTTTTATAGGGAAATTACTGATTTTTTAAAACTTGGAACATTTTTATGGATTTAGAGTGAAAATTTTGAGTTTTTTTTACCTTGTAACTTTTTTATTTACATCGAAATTATTGAGTTTTTTAAACTTGGAACATTTAATCTGGTGTTTATAATGAAATTATTGAGTTTTTTAACTTTGAACATTTTTTTAAATGGTTTTTACACTAAAATTGTTTAGATTTTAAACTAGGAATTTTATTATGGTTTTTATAGTGAAATTATTGAGTTTTTATTTTAACTTGAAACTTTGTTTTATGGGTTTTATAGTGAAATTGTTGAATTTTTTAACTTGGAATCTTTTTTATTGTTTTTAGTGTGAAATTGATGAGTTATTTAACTCGGAACTCTTTTTCGAGTTTTTATAGTGAAATTAATGATTTTTTTTTGACACTTTGAACATTTTTATGATTTTTAGAGTGAAACTTTTGAGTTTGTTTACCTTGGAACTTTTTTATTTACATCAAAATTATTGAGTTTATTAAACTTGGAACATTTAATCTGGTGTTTATAGTGAAATTATTGAATTTTTTAACTATGAACATTTTTTTAATGGATTTTACAATAAAATTGTTGAGTTTTAAATCTAGGATTTTTTTTATGGTTTTTATAGTGAAATTGTTGAGTTTTTATTTTAACATGAAACTTTGTTTTATGGTTTTTATAGTGAAATTGTTGAATTTTTTTTATTTGGAATCTTTTATATTATATTTAATGTGAAATTGTTGAGATAATTAACTCAGAACTCATTTTCGAGTTTTTATAGTGAAATTACTGATTTTTTAAAACTTGGAACATTTTTATGGATTTAGAGTGAAAATTTTGAGTTTTTTTTACCTTGTAACTTTTTTATTTACATTAAAATTATTGAGTTTTTTAAACTTGGAACATTTAATCTGGTGTTTATAATGAAATTATTGAGTTTTTTAACTTTGAACATTTTTTTAAATGGTTTTTACACTAAAATTGTTTAGTTTTTAAACTAGAATTTTATTTTGGTTTTTATAGTGAAATTGTTGAGTTTTTATTTTAACTTGAAACTTTGTTTTATGGGTTTTATAGTGAAATTGTTGAATTTTTTTAACTTGGAATCTTTTTTATTGTTTTTAGTGTGAAATTGTTGAGTTATTTAACTCGAAACTCTTTTTCGTGTTTTTATAGTGAAATTAATGATTTTTTTGACACTTTGAACATTTTTATGATTTTTAGAGTGAAACTTTTGAGTTTGTTTACCTTGGAACTTTTTTATTTACATCGAAATTATTGAGTTTATTAAACTTGGAACATTTAATCTGGTGTTTATAGTGAAATTATTGAATTTTTTAACTTTGAACATTTTTTTTATGGATTTTACACCAAAATTGTTGAGTTTTAAATCTAGGAATTTTTTTATGGTTTTTATAGTGAAATTGTTGAGTTTTTATTTTAACTTGAAACTTTGTTTTATGGTTTTTATAGTGAAATTGTTGAATTTTTTTATTTGGAATCTTTTATATTATTTTTAATGTGAAATTGTTGAGATATTTAACTCAGAACTCATTTTCGAGTTTTTATAGGGAAATTACTGATTTTTTAAAACTTGGAACATTTTTATGGATTTAGAGTGAAAATTTTGAGTTTTTTTTACCTTGTAACTTTTTTATTTACATCAAAATTATTGAGTTTTTTAAACTTGGAACATTTAATCTAGTGTTTATAATGAAATTATTGAGTTTTTTTAACTTTGAACATTTTTTAAATGGTTTTTACACTAAAATTGTTTAGTTTTTAAACTAGGAATTTTATTATGGTTTTTATAGTGAAATTGTTGAGTTTTTATTTTAACTTGAAACTTTGTTTTATGGGTTTTATAGTGAAATTGTTGAATTTTTTAACTTGGAATCTTTTTTATTGTTTTTAGTGTGAAATTGTTGAGTTATTTAACTCGGAACTCTTTTTCGAGTTTTTATAGTGAAATTAATGATTTTTTTGACACTTTGAACATTTTTATGATTTTTAGAGTGAAACTTTTGAGTTTGTTTACCTTGGAACTTTTTTATTTACATCGAAATTATTGAGTTTATTAAACTTGGAACATTTAATCTGGTGTTTATAGTGAAATTATTGAATTTTTTAACTTTGAACATATTTTTAATGGATTTTACAATAAAATTGTTGAGTTTTAAATCTAGGAATTTTTTTATGGTTTTTATAGTGAAATTGTTGAGTTTTTATTTTAACATGAAACTTTGTTTTATGGTTTTTATAGTGAAATTGTTGAATTTTTTTTATTTGGAATCTTTTATATTATTTTTAATGTGAAATTGTTGAGATATTTAACTCAGAACTCTTTTTCGAGTTTTTATAGGGAAATTACTGATTTTTTAAAACTTGGAACATTTTTATGGATTTAGAGTGAAAATTTTGAGTTTTTTTTACCTTGTAACTTTTTTATTTACATCAAAATTATTGAGTTTTTTAAACTTGGAACATTTAATCTGGTGTTTATAATGAAATTATTGAGTTTTTTAACTTTGAACATTTTTTTAAATGGTTTTTACACTAAAATTGTTTAGTTTTTAAACTTGGAATTTTATTTTGGTTTTTATAGTGAAATTGTTGAGTTTTTATTTTAACTTGAAACTTTGTTTTATGGGTTTTATAGTGAAATTGTTGAATTTTTTTAACTTGGAATCTTTTTTATTGTTTTTAGTGTGAAATTGTTGAGTTATTTAACTCGAAACTCTTTTTCGTGTTTTTATAGTGAAATTAATGATTTTTTTTGACACTTTGAACATTTTTTTGATTTTTAGAGTGAAACTTTTGAGTTTGTTTACCTTGGAACTTTTTTATTTACATCGAAATTATTGAGTTTATTAAACTTGGAACATTTAATCTGGTATTTATAGTGAAATTATTGAATTTTTTAACTTTGAACATTTTTTTTATGGATTTTACACCAAAATTGTTGAGTTTTAAATCTAGGAATTTTTTTATGGTTTTTATAGTGAAATTGTTGAGTTTTTATTTTAACTTGAAACTTTGTTTTATGGTTTTTATAGTGAAATTGTTGAATTTTTTTTATTTGGAATCTTTTAAATTGTTTTTAATGTGAAATTGTTGAGATATTTAACTCAGAACTCTTTTTCGAGTTTTTATAGTGAAATTACTGATTTTTTAAAACTTGGAACATTTTTATGGATTTAGAGTGAAAATTTTGAGTTTTTTTTACCTTGTAACTTTTTTATTTACATCGAAATTATTGAGTTTTTTAAACTTGGAACATATAATCTGGTGTTTATAATGAAATTATTGAGTTTTTTAACTTTGAACATTTTTTTAAATGGTTTTTACACTAAAATCGTTTAGTTTTTAAACTAGGAATTTTATTATGGTTTTTATAGTGAAAGTGTTGAGTTTTTATTTTAACTTGAAACTTTGTTTTATGGGTTTTATAGTGAAATTGTTGAATTTTTTAACTTGGAATCTTTTTTATTGTTTTTAGTGTGAAATTGTTGAGTTATATAACTCGGAACTCTATTTCGAGTTTTTATAGTGAAATTAATGATTATTCTTTTTACACTTTGAACATTTTTATGATTTTTAGAGTGAAACTTTTGAGTTTGTTTACCTTTGAACTTTTTTATTTACATCGAAATTATTGAGTTTATTAAACTTGGAACATTTAATCTGGTGTTTATAGTGAAATTATTGAATTTTTTAACTTTGAACATTTTTTTAATGGATTTTACAATAAAATTGTTGAGTTTTAAATCTAGGAATTTTTTTATGGTTTTTATAGTGAAATTGTTGAGTTTTTATTTTAACATGAAACTTTGTTTTATGGTTTTTATAGTGAAATTGTTGAATTTTTTTTATTTGGAATCTTTTATATTATTTTTAATGTGAAATTGTTGAGATATTTAACTCAGAACTCATTTTCGAGTTTTTATAGTGAAATTACTGATTTTTTAAAACTTGGAACATTTTTATGGATTTAGAGTGAAAATTTTGAGTTTCTTTTACCTTGTAACTTTTTTATTTACATCGAAATTATTGAGTTTTTTAAACTTGGAACATTTAATCTGGTGTTTATAATGAAATTATTGAGTTTTTTAACTTTGAACATTTTTTTAAATGGTTTTTACACTAAAATTGTTTAGTTTTTAAACTAGGAATTTTATTATGGTTTTTATAGTGAAATTGTTGAGTTTTTATTTTAACTTGAAACTTTGTTTTATGGGTTTTATAGTGAAATTGTTGAATTTTTTAACTTGGAATCTTTTTTATTGTTTTTAGTGTGAAATTCTTGAGTTATATAACTCGGAACTCTTTTTCGAGTTTTTATAGTGAAATTAATGATTTTTTTTTACAATTTGAACATTTTTATGATTTTTAGAGTGAAACTTTTGAGTTTGTTTACCTTGGAACTTTTTTATTTACATCGAAATTATTGAGTTTATTAAACTTGGAACATTTAATCTGGTGTTTATAGTGAAATTATTGAATATTTTAACTTTGAACATTTTTTTAATGGATTTTACAATAAAATTGTTGAGTTTTAAATCTAGGAATTTTTTTATGGTTTTTATAGTGAAATTGTTGAGTTTTTATTTTAACATGAAACTTTGTTTTATGGTTTTTATAGTGAAATTGTTGAATTTTTTTTATTTGGAATCTTTTATATTATTTTTAATGTGAAATTGTTGAGATATTTAACTCAGAACTCATTTTCGAGTTTTTATAGTGAAATTACTGATTTTTTAAAACTTGGAACATTTTTATGGATTTAGAGTGAAAATTTTGAGTTTTTTTTACCTTGTAACTTTTTTATTTACATCGAAATTATTGAGTTTTTTAAACTTGGAACATTTAATCTGGTGTTTATAATGAAATTATTGAGTTTTTTAACTTTGAACATTTTTTTAAATGGTTTTTACACTAAAATTGTTTAGATTTTAAACTAGGAATTTTATTATGGTTTTTATAGTGAAATTGTTGAGTTTTTATTTTAACTTGAAACTTTGTTTTATGGGTTTTATAGTGAAATTGTTGAATTTTTTAACTTGGAATCTTTTTTATTGTTTTTAGTGTGAAATTGATGAGTTATTTAACTCGGAACTCTTTTTAGAGTTTTTATAGTGAAATTAATGATTTTTTTTTTACACTTTGAACATTTTTATGATTTTTAGAGTGAAACTTTTGAGTTTGTTTACCTTGGAATTTTTTTATTTACATCGAAATTATTGAGTTTATTAAACTTGGAACATTTAATCTGGTGTTTATAGTGAAATTATTGAATTTTTTAACTTTGAACATTTTTTTAATGGATTTTACAATAAAATTGTTGAGTTTTAAATCTAGGAATTTTTTTATGGTTTTTATAGTGAAATTGTTGAGTTTTTATTTTAACATGAAACTTTGTTTTATGGTTTTTATAGTGAAATTGTTGAATTTTTTTTATTTGGAATCTTTTATATTATTTTTAATGTGAAATTGTTGAGATATTTAACTCAGAACTCATTTTCGAGTTTTTATAGTGAAATTACTTATTTTTTAAAACTTGGAACATTTTTATGGATTTAGAGTGAAAATTTTGAGTTTTTTTTACCTTGTAACTTTTTTATTTACATCGAAATTATTGAGTTTTTTAAACTTGGAACATTTAATCTGGTGTTTATAATGAAATTATTGAGTTTTTTAACTTTGAACATTTTTTTAAATGGTTTTTACACTAAAATTGTTTAGATTTTAAACTAGGAATTTTATTATGGTTTTTATAGTGAAATTGTTGAGTTTTTATTTTAACTTGAAACTTTGTTTTATGGGTTTTATAGTGAAATTGTTGAATTTTTTAACTTGGAATCTTTTTTATTGTTTTTAGTGTGAAATTGATGAGTTATTTAACTCGGAACTCTTTTTCGAGTTTTTATAGTGAAATTAATGATTTTTTTTTGACACTTTGAACATTTTTATGATTTTTAGAGTGAAACTTTTGAGTTTGTTTACCTTGGAACTTTTATATTTACATCGAAATAATTGAGTTTATTAAACTTGGAACATTTAATCTGGTGTTTATAGTGAAATTATTGAATTTTTTAACTTTGAACATTTTTTTAATGGATTTTACAATAAAATTGTTGAGTTTTAAATCTAGGAATTTTTTTATGGTTTTTATAGTGAAATTGTTGAGTTTTTATTTTAACATTAAACTTTGTTTTATGGTTTTTATAGTGAAATTGTTGAATTTTTTTTATTTGGAATCTTTTATATTATATTTAATGTGAAATTGTTGAGATAATTAACTCAGAACTCATTTTCGAGTTTTTATAGTGAAATTACTGATTTTTTAAAACTTGGAACATTTTTATGGATTTAGAGTGAAAATTTTGAGTTTTTTTTACCTTGTAACTTTTTTATTTACATCAAAATTATTGAGTTTTTTAAACTTGGAACATTTAATCTGGTGTTTATAATGAAATTATTGAGTTTTTTAACTTTGAACATTTTTTTAAATGGTTTTTACACTAAAATTGTTTAGTTTTTAAACTAGAATTTTATTTTGGTTTTTATAGTGAAATTGTTGAGTTTTTATTTTAACTTGAAACTTTGTTTTATGGGTTTTATAGTGAAATTGTTGAATTTTTTTAACTTGGAATCTTTTTTATTGTTTTTAGTGTGAAATTGTTGAGTTATTTAACTCGAAACTCTTTTTCGTGTTTTATTGTGAAATTAATGATTTTTTTGACACTTTGAACATTTTTATGATTTTTAGAGTGAAACTTTTGAGTTTGTTTACCTTGGAACTTTTTTATTTACATCGAAATTATTGAGTTTATTAAACTTGGAACATTTAATCTGGTGTTTATAGTGAAATTATTGAATTTTTTAACTTTGAACATTTTTTTTATGGATTTTACACCAAAATTGTTGAGTTTTAAATCTAGGAATTTTTTTATGGTTTTTATAGTGAAATTGTTGAGTTTTTATTTTAACTTGAAACTTTCTTTTATGGTTTTTATATTGAAATTGTTGAATTTTTTTTATTTGGAATCTTTTATATTGTTTTTAATGTGAAATTGTTGAGATATTTAACTCAGAACTCTTTTTCGAGTTTTTATAGTGAAATTACTGATTTTTTAAAACTTGGAACATTTTTACGGATTTAGAGTGAAAAACTTGGAACATATAATCTGGTGTTTATAATGAAATTATTGAGTTTTTTAACTTTGAACATTTTTTTAAATGGTTTTTACACTAAAATCGTTTAGTTTTTAAACTAGGAATTTTATTATGGTTTTTATAGTGAAAGTGTTGAGTTTTTATTTTAACTTGAAACTTTGTTTTATGGGTTTTATAGTGAAATTGTTGAATTTTTTAACTTGGAATCTTTTTTATTGTTTTTAGTGTGAAATTGTTGAGTTATATAACTCGGAACTCTTTTTCGAGTTTTTATAGTGAAATTAATGATTATTTTTTTTACACTTTGAACATTTTTATGATTTTTAGAGTGAAACTTTTGAGTTTGTTTACCTTTGAACTTTTTTATTTACATCGAAATTATTGAGTTTATTAAACTTGGAACATTTAATCTGGTGTTTATAGTGAAATTATTGAATTTTTTAACTTTGAACATTTTTTTAATGGATTTTACAATAAAATTGTTGAGTTTTAAATCTAGGAATTTTTTTATGGTTTTTATAGTGAAATTGTTGAGTTTTTATTTTAACATGAAACTTTGTTTTATGGTTTTTATAGTGAAATTGTTGAATTTTTTTTATTTGGAATCTTTTATATTATTTTTAATGTGAAATTGTTGAGATATTTAACTCAGAACTCATTTTCGAGTTTTTATAGTGAAATTACTGATTTTTTAAAACTTGGAACATTTTTATGGATTTAGAGTGAAAATTTTGAGTTTCTTTTACCTTGTAACTTTTTTATTTACATCGAAATTATTGAGTTTTTTAAACTTGGAACATTTAATCTGGTGTTTATAATGAAATTATTGAGTTTTTTAACTTTGAACATTTTTTTAAATGGTTTTTACACTAAAATTGTTTAGTTTTTAAACTAGGAATTTTATTATGGTTTTTATAGTGAAATTGTTGAGTTTTTATTTTAACTTGAAACTTTGTTTTATGGGTTTTATAGTGAAATTGTTGAATTTTTTAACTTGGAATCTTTTTTATTGTTTTTAGTGTGAAATTGATGAGTTATTTAACTCGGAACTCTTTTTAGAGTTTTTATAGTGAAATTAATGATTTTTTTTTTACACTTTGAACATTTTTATGATTTTTAGAGTGAAACTTTTGAGTTTGTTTACCTTGGAACTTTTTTATTTACATCGAAATTATTGAGTTTATTAAACTTGGAACATTTAATCTGGTGTTTATAGTGAAATTATTGAATTTTTTAACTTTGAACATTTTTTTAATGGATTTTACAATAAAATTGTTGAGTTTTAAATCTAGGAATTTTTTTATGGTTTTTATAGTGAAATTGTTGAGTTTTTATTTTAACATGAAACTTTGTTTTATGGTTTTTATAGTGAAATTGTTGACTTTTTTTAATTTGGAATCTTTTATATTATTTTTAATGTGAAATTGTTGAGATATTTAACTCAGAACTCATTTTCGAGTTTTTATAGTGAAATTACTGATTTTTTAAAACTTGGAACATTTTTATGGATTTAGAGTGAAAATTTTGAGTTTTTTTTACCTTGTAACTTTTTTATTTACATCGAAATTATTGAGTTTTTTAAACTTGGAACATTTAATCTGGTGTTTATAATGAAATTATTGAGTTTTTTAACTTTGAACATTTTTTTAAATGGTTTTTACACTAAAATTGTTTAGATTTTAAACTAGGAATTTTATTATGGTTTTTATAGTGAAATTGTTGAGTTTTTATTTTAACTTGAAACTTTGTTTTATGGGTTTTATAGTGAAATTGTTGAATTTTTTAACTTGGAATCTTTTTTATTGTTTTTAGTGTGAAATTGATGAGTTATTTAACTCGGAACTCTTTTTCGAGTTTTTATAGTGAAATTAATGATTTTTTTTTGACACTTTGAACATTTTTATGATTTTTAGAGTGAAACTTTTGAGTTTGTTTACCTTGGAACTTTTTTATTTACATCGAAATTATTGAGTTTATTAAACTTGGAACATTTAATCTGGTGTTTATAGTGAAATTATTGAATTTTTTAACTTTGAACATTTTTTTAATGGATTTTACAATAAAATTGTTGAGTTTTAAATCTAGGAATTTTTTTATGGTTTTTATAGTGAAATTGTTGAGTTTTTATTTTAACATGAAACTTTGTTTTATGGTTTTTATAGTGAAATTGTTGAATTTTTTTTATTTGGAATCTTTTATATTATTTTTAATGTGAAATTGTTGAGATATTTAACTCAGAACTCATTTTCGAGTTTTTATAGTGAAATTACTGATTTTTTAAAACTTGGAACATTTTTATGGATTTAGAGTGAAAATTTTGAGTTTCTTTTACCTTGTAACTTTTTTATTTACATCGAAATTATTGAGTTTTTTAAACTTGGAACATTTAATCTGGTGTTTATAATGAAATTATTGAGTTTTTTAACTTTGAACATTTTTTTAAATGGTTTTTACACTAAAATTGTTTAGTTTTTAAACTAGAATTTTATTTTGGTTTTTATAGTGAAATTGTTGAGTTTTTATTTTAACTTGAAACTTTGTTTTATGGGTTTTATAGTGAAATTGTTGAATTTTTTTAACTTGGAATCTTTTTTATTGTTTTTAGTGTGAAATTGTTGAGTTATTTAACTCGAAACTCTTTTTCGTGTTTTATTGTGAAATTAATGATTTTTTTGACACTTTGAACATTTTTATGATTTTTAGAGTGAAACTTTTGAGTTTGTTTACCTTGGAACTTTTTTATTTACATCGAAATTATTGAGTTTATTAAACTTGGAACATTTAATCTGGTGTTTATAGTGAAATTATTGAATTTTTTAACTTTGAACATTTTTTTTATGGATTTTACACCAAAATTGTTGAGTTTTAAATCTAGGAATTTTTTTATGGTTTTTATAGTGAAATTGTTGAGTTTTTATTTTAACTTGAAACTTTCTTTTATGGTTTTTATATTGAAATTGTTGAATTTTTTTTATTTGGAATCTTTTATATTGTTTTTAATGTGAAATTGTTGAGATATTTAACTCAGAACTCTTTTTCGAGTTTTTATAGTGAAATTACTGATTTTTTAAAACTTGGAACATTTTTACGGATTTAGAGTGAAAAACTTGGAACATATAATCTGGTGTTTATAATGAAATTATTGAGTTTTTTAACTTTGAACATTTTTTTAAATGGTTTTTACACTAAAATCGTTTAGTTTTTAAACTAGGAATTTTATTATGGTTTTTATAGTGAAAGTGTTGAGTTTTTATTTTAACTTGAAACTTTGTTTTATGGGTTTTATAGTGAAATTGTTGAATTTTTTAACTTGGAATCTTTTTTATTGTTTTTAGTGTGAAATTGTTGAGTTATATAACTCGGAACTCTTTTTCGAGTTTTTATAGTGAAATTAATGATTATTTTTTTTACACTTTGAACATTTTTATGATTTTTAGAGTGAAACTTTTGAGTTTGTTTACCTTTGAACTTTTTTATTTACATCGAAATTATTGAGTTTATTAAACTTGGAACATTTAATCTGGTGTTTATAGTGAAATTATTGAATTTTTTAACTTTGAACATTTTTTTAATGGATTTTACAATAAAATTGTTGAGTTTTAAATCTAGGAATTTTTTTATGGTTTTTATAGTGAAATTGTTGAGTTTTTATTTTAACATGAAACTTTGTTTTATGGTTTTTATAGTGAAATTGTTGACTTTTTTTAATTTGGAATCTTTTATATTATTTTTAATGTGAAATTGTTGAGATATTTAACTCAGAACTCATTTTCGAGTTTTTATAGTGAAATTACTGATTTTTTAAAACTTGGAACATTTTTATGGATTTAGAGTGAAAATTTTGAGTTTCTTTTACCTTGTAACTTTTTTATTTACATCGAAATTATTGAGTTTTTTAAACTTGGAACATTTAATCTGGTGTTTATAATGAAATTATTGAGTTTTTTAACTTTGAACATTTTTTTAAATGGTTTTTACACTAAAATTGTTTAGTTTTTAAACTAGAATTTTATTTTGGTTTTTATAGTGAAATTGTTGAGTTTTTATTTTAACTTGAAACTTTGTTTTATGGGTTTTATAGTGAAATTGTTGAATTTTTTTAACTTGGAATCTTTTTTATTGTTTTTAGTGTGAAATTGTTGAGTTATTTAACTCGGAACTCTTTTTCGTTTTTTATAGTGAAATTAATGATTTTTTTGACACTTTGAACATTTTTATGATTTTTAGAGTGAAACTTTTGAGTTTGTTTACCTTGGAACTTTTTTATTTACATCGAAATTATTGAGTTTATTAAACTTGGAACATTTAATCTGGTGTTTATAGTGAAATTATTGAATTTTTTAACTTTGAACATTTTTTTAATGGATTTTACAATAAAATTGTTGAGTTTTAAATCTAGGAATTTTTTTATGGTTTTTATAGTGAAATTGTTGAGTTTTTATTTTAACATGAAACTTTGTTTTATGGTTTTTATAGTGAAATTGTTGAATTTTTTTTATTTGGAATCTTTTATATTATTTTTAATGTGAAATTGTTGAGATATTTAACTCAGAACTCATTTTCGAGTTTTTATAGTGAAATTACTGATTTTTTAAAACTTGGAACATTTTTATGGATTTAGAGTGAAAATTTTGAGTTTCTTTTACCTTGTAACTTTTTTATTTACATCGAAATTATTGAGTTTTTTAAACTTGGAACATTTAATCTGGTGTTTATAATGAAATTATTGAGTTTTTTAACTTTGAACATTTTTTTAAATGGTTTTTACACTAAAATTGTTTAGTTTTTAAACTAGAATTTTATTTTGGTTTTTATAGTGAAATTGTTGAGTTTTTATTTTAACTTGAAACTTTGTTTTATGGGTTTTATAGTGAAATTGTTGAATTTTTTTAACTTGGAATCTTTTTTATTGTTTTTAGTGTGAAATTGTTGAGTTATTTAACTCGAAACTCTTTTTCGTGTTTTATTGTGAAATTAATGATTTTTTTGACACTTTGAACATTTTTATGATTTTTAGAGTGAAACTTTTGAGTTTGTTTACCTTGGAACTTTTTTATTTACATCGAAATTATTGAGTTTATTAAACTTGGAACATTTAATCTGGTGTTTATAGTGAAATTATTGAATTTTTTAACTTTGAACATTTTTTTTATGGATTTTACACCAAAATTGTTGAGTTTTAAATCTAGGAATTTTTTTATGGTTTTTATAGTGAAATTGTTGAGTTTTTATTTTAACTTGAAACTTTCTTTTATGGTTTTTATATTGAAATTGTTGAATTTTTTTTATTTGGAATCTTTTATATTGTTTTTAATGTGAAATTGTTGAGATATTTAACTCAGAACTCTTTTTCGAGTTTTTATAGTGAAATTACTGATTTTTTAAAACTTGGAACATTTTTACGGATTTAGAGTGAAAAACTTGGAACATATAATCTGGTGTTTATAATGAAATTATTGAGTTTTTTAACTTTGAACATTTTTTTAAATGGTTTTTACACTAAAATCGTTTAGTTTTTAAACTAGGAATTTTATTATGGTTTTTATAGTGAAAGTGTTGAGTTTTTATTTTAACTTGAAACTTTGTTTTATGGGTTTTATAGTGAAATTGTTGAATTTTTTAACTTGGAATCTTTTTTATTGTTTTTAGTGTGAAATTGTTGAGTTATATAACTCGGAACTCTTTTTCGAGTTTTTATAGTGAAATTAATGATTATTTTTTTTACACTTTGAACATTTTTATGATTTTTAGAGTGAAACTTTTGAGTTTGTTTACCTTTGAACTTTTTTATTTACATCGAAATTATTGAGTTTATTAAACTTGGAACATTTAATCTGGTGTTTATAGTGAAATTATTGAATTTTTTAACTTTGAACATTTTTTTAATGGATTTTACAATAAAATTGTTGAGTTTTAAATCTAGGAATTTTTTTATGGTTTTTATAGTGAAATTGTTGAGTTTTTATTTTAACATGAAACTTTGTTTTATGGTTTTTATAGTGAAATTGTTGAATTTTTTTTATTTGGAATCTTTTATATTATTTTTAATGTGAAATTGTTGAGATATTTAACTCAGAACTCATTTTCGAGTTTTTATAGTGAAATTACTGATTTTTTAAAACTTGGAACATTTTTATGGATTTAGAGTGAAAATTTTGAGTTTCTTTTACCTTGTAACTTTTTTATTTACATCGAAATTATTGAGTTTTTTAAACTTGGAACATTTAATCTGGTGTTTATAATGAAATTATTGAGTTTTTTAACTTTGAACATTTTTTTAAATGGTTTTTACACTAAAATTGTTTAGTTTTTAAACTAGAATTTTATTTTGGTTTTTATAGTGAAATTGTTGAGTTTTTATTTTAACTTGAAACTTTGTTTTATGGGTTTTATAGTGAAATTGTTGAATTTTTTTAACTTGGAATCTTTTTTATTGTTTTTAGTGTGAAATTGTTGAGTTATTTAACTCGGAACTCTTTTTCGTGTTTTATTGTGAAATTAATGATTTTTTTGACACTTTGAACATTTTTATGATTTTTAGAGTGAAACTTTTGAGTTTGTTTACCTTGGAACTTTTTTATTTACATCGAAATTATTGAGTTTATTAAACTTGGAACATTTAATCTGGTGTTTATAGTGAAATTATTGAATTTTTTAACTTTGAACATTTTTTTAATGGATTTTACACCAAAATTGTTGAGTTTTAAATCTAGGAATTTTTTTATGGTTTTTATAGTGAAATTGTTGAGTTTTTATTTTAACATGAAACTTTGTTTTATGGTTTTTATAGTGAAATTGTTGAATTTTTTTTATTTGGAATCTTTTATATTATTTTTAATGTGAAATTGTTGAGATATTTAACTCAGAACTCATTTTCGAGTTTTTATAGTGAAATTACTGATTTTTTAAAACTTGGAACATTTTTATGGATTTAGAGTGAAAATTTTGAGTTTTTTTTACCTTGTAACTTTTTTATTTACATCGAAATTATTGAGTTTTTTAAACTTGGAACATTTAATCTGGTGTTTATAATGAAATTATTGAGTTTTTTAACTTTGAACATTTTTTTAAATGGTTTTTACACTAAAATTGTTTAGATTTTAAACTAGGAATTTTATTATGGTTTTTATAGTGAAATTGTTGAGTTTTTATTTTAACTTGAAACTTTGTTTTATGGGTTTTATAGTGAAATTGTTGAATTTTTTAACTTGGAATCTTTTTTATTGTTTTTAGTGTGAAATTGATGAGTTATTTAACTCGGAACTCTTTTTCGAGTTTTTATAGTGAAATTAATGATTTTTTTTTGACACTTTGAACATTTTTATGATTTTTAGAGTGAAACTTTTGAGTTTGTTTACCTTGGAACTTTTTTATTTACATCGAAATAATTGAGTTTATTAAACTTGGAACATTTAATCTGGTGTTTATAGTGAAATTATTGAATTTTTTAACTTTGAACATTTTTTTAATGGATTTTACAATAAAATTGTTGAGTTTTAAATCTAGGAATTTTTTTATGGTTTTTATAGTGAAATTGTTGAGTTTTTATTTTAACATTAAACTTTGTTTTATGGTTTTTATAGTGAAATTGTTGAATTTTTTTTATTTGGAATCTTTTATATTATATTTAATGTGAAATTGTTGAGATAATTAACTCAGAACTCATTTTCGAGTTTTTATAGTGAAATTACTGATTTTTTAAAACTTGGAACATTTTTATGGATTTAGAGTGAAAATTTTGAGTTTTTTTTACCTTGTAACTTTTTTATTTACATCAAAATTATTGAGTTTTTTAAACTTGGAACATTTAATCTGGTGTTTATAATGAAATTATTGAGTTTTTTAACTTTGAACATTTTTTTAAATGGTTTTTACACTAAAATTGTTTAGTTTTTAAACTAGAATTTTATTTTGGTTTTTATAGTGAAATTGTTGAGTTTTTATTTTAACTTGAAACTTTGTTTTATGGGTTTTATAGTGAAATTGTTGAATTTTTTTAACTTGGAATCTTTTTTATTGTTTTTAGTGTGAAATTGTTGAGTTATTTAACTCGAAACTCTTTTTCGTGTTTTTATAGTGAAATTAATGATTTTTTTGACACTTTGAACATTTTTATGATTTTTAGAGTGAAACTTTTGAGTTTGTTTACCTTGGAACTTTTTTATTTACATCGAAATTATTGAGTTTATTAAACTTGGAACATTTAATCTGGTGTTTATAGTGAAATTATTGAATTTTTTAACTTTGAACATTTTTTTTATGGATTTTACACCAAAATTGTTGAGTTTTAAATCTAGGAATTTTTTTATGGTTTTTATAGTGAAATTGTTGAGTTTTTATTTTAACTTGAAACTTTCTTTTATGGTTTTTATATTGAAATTGTTGAATTTTTTTTATTTGGAATCTTTTATATTGTTTTTAATGTGAAATTGTTGAGATATTTAACTCAGAACTCTTTTTCGAGTTTTTATAGTGAAATTACTGATTTTTTAAAACTTGGAACATTTTTACGGATTTAGAGTGAAAAACTTGGAACATATAATCTGGTGTTTATAATGAAATTATTGAGTTTTTTAACTTTGAACATTTTTTTAAATGGTTTTTACACTAAAATCGTTTAGTTTTTAAACTAGGAATTTTATTATGGTTTTTATAGTGAAAGTGTTGAGTTTTTATTTTAACTTGAAACTTTGTTTTATGGGTTTTATAGTGAAATTGTTGAATTTTTTAACTTGGAATCTTTTTTATTGTTTTTAGTGTGAAATTGTTGAGTTATATAACTCGGAACTCTTTTTCGAGTTTTTATAGTGAAATTAATGATTATTTTTTTTACACTTTGAACATTTTTATGATTTTTAGAGTGAAACTTTTGAGTTTGTTTACCTTTGAACTTTTTTATTTACATCGAAATTATTGAGTTTATTAAACTTGGAACATTTAATCTGGTGTTTATAGTGAAATTATTGAATTTTTTAACTTTGAACATTTTTTTAATGGATTTTACAATAAAATTGTTGAGTTTTAAATCTAGGAATTTTTTTATGGTTTTTATAGTGAAATTGTTGAGTTTTTATTTTAACATGAAACTTTGTTTTATGGTTTTTATAGTGAAATTGTTGAATTTTTTTTATTTGGAATCTTTTATATTATTTTTAATGTGAAATTGTTGAGATATTTAACTCAGAACTCATTTTCGAGTTTTTATAGTGAAATTACTGATTTTTTAAAACTTGGAACATTTTTATGGATTTAGAGTGAAAATTTTGAGTTTCTTTTACCTTGTAACTTTTTTATTTACATCGAAATTATTGAGTTTTTTAAACTTGGAACATTTAATCTGGTGTTTATAATGAAATTATTGAGTTTTTTAACTTTGAACATTTTTTTAAATGGTTTTTACACTAAAATTGTTTAGTTTTTAAACTAGGAATTTTATTATGGTTTTTATAGTGAAATTGTTGAGTTTTTATTTTAACTTGAAACTTTGTTTTATGGGTTTTATAGTGAAATTGTTGAATTTTTTAACTTGGAATCTTTTTTATTGTTTTTAGTGTGAAATTGATGAGTTATTTAACTCGGAACTCTTTTTAGAGTTTTTATAGTGAAATTAATGATTTTTTTTTTACACTTTGAACATTTTTATGATTTTTAGAGTGAAACTTTTGAGTTTGTTTACCTTGGAACTTTTTTATTTACATCGAAATTATTGAGTTTATTAAACTTGGAACATTTAATCTGGTGTTTATAGTGAAATTATTGAATTTTTTAACTTTGAACATTTTTTTAATGGATTTTACAATAAAATTGTTGAGTTTTAAATCTAGGAATTTTTTTATGGTTTTTATAGTGAAATTGTTGAGTTTTTATTTTAACATGAAACTTTGTTTTATGGTTTTTATAGTGAAATTGTTGACTTTTTTTAATTTGGAATCTTTTATATTATTTTTAATGTGAAATTGTTGAGATATTTAACTCAGAACTCATTTTCGAGTTTTTATAGTGAAATTACTGATTTTTTAAAACTTGGAACATTTTTATGGATTTAGAGTGAAAATTTTGAGTTTTTTTTACCTTGTAACTTTTTTATTTACATCGAAATTATTGAGTTTTTTAAACTTGGAACATTTAATCTGGTGTTTATAATGAAATTATTGAGTTTTTTAACTTTGAACATTTTTTTAAATGGTTTTTACACTAAAATTGTTTAGATTTTAAACTAGGAATTTTATTATGGTTTTTATAGTGAAATTGTTGAGTTTTTATTTTAACTTGAAACTTTGTTTTATGGGTTTTATAGTGAAATTGTTGAATTTTTTAACTTGGAATCTTTTTTATTGTTTTTAGTGTGAAATTGATGAGTTATTTAACTCGGAACTCTTTTTCGAGTTTTTATAGTGAAATTAATGATTTTTTTTTGACACTTTGAACATTTTTATGATTTTTAGAGTGAAACTTTTGAGTTTGTTTACCTTGGAACTTTTTTATTTACATCGAAATTATTGAGTTTATTAAACTTGGAACATTTAATCTGGTGTTTATAGTGAAATTATTGAATTTTTTAACTTTGAACATTTTTTTAATGGATTTTACAATAAAATTGTTGAGTTTTAAATCTAGGAATTTTTTTATGGTTTTTATAGTGAAATTGTTGAGTTTTTATTTTAACATGAAACTTTGTTTTATGGTTTTTATAGTGAAATTGTTGAATTTTTTTTATTTGGAATCTTTTATATTATTTTTAATGTGAAATTGTTGAGATATTTAACTCAGAACTCATTTTCGAGTTTTTATAGTGAAATTACTGATTTTTTAAAACTTGGAACATTTTTATGGATTTAGAGTGAAAATTTTGAGTTTTTTTTACCTTGTAACTTTTTTATTTACATCGAAATTATTGAGTTTTTTAAACTTGGAACATTTAATCTGGTGTTTATAATGAAATTATTGAGTTTTTTAACTTTGAACATTTTTTTAAATGGTTTTTACACTAAAATTGTTTAGATTTTAAACTAGGAATTTTATTATGGTTTTTATAGTGAAATTGTTGAGTTTTTATTTTAACTTGAAACTTTGTTTTATGGGTTTTATAGTGAAATTGTTGAATTTTTTAACTTGGAATATTTTTTATTGTTTTTAGTGTGAAATTGATGAGTTATTTAACTCGGAACTCTTTTTCGAGTTTTTATAGTGAAATTAATGATTTTTTTTTGACACTTTGAACATTTTTATGATTTTTAGAGTGAAACTTTTGAGTTTGTTTACCTTGGAACTTTTTTATTTACATCGAAATAATTGAGTTTATTAAACTTGGAACATTTAATCTGGTGTTTATAGTGAAATTATTGAATTTTTTAACTTTGAACATTTTTTTAATGGATTTTACAATAAAATTGTTGAGTTTTAAATCTAGGAATTTTTTTATGGTTTTTATAGTGAAATTGTTGAGTTTTTATTTTAACATTAAACTTTGTTTTATGGTTTTTATAGTGAAATTGTTGAATTTTTTTTATTTGGAATCTTTTATATTATATTTAATGTGAAATTGTTGAGATAATTAACTCAGAACTCATTTTCGAGTTTTTATAGTGAAATTACTGATTTTTTAAAACTTGGAACATTTTTATGGATTTAGAGTGAAAATTTTGAGTTTTTTTTACCTTGTAACTTTTTTATTTACATCAAAATTATTGAGTTTTTTAAACTTGGAACATTTAATCTGGTGTTTATAATGAAATTATTGAGTTTTTTAACTTTGAACATTTTTTTAAATGGTTTTTACACTAAAATTGTTTAGTTTTTAAACTAGAATTTTATTTTGGTTTTTATAGTGAAATTGTTGAGTTTTTATTTTAACTTGAAACTTTGTTTTATGGGTTTTATAGTGAAATTGTTGAATTTTTTTAACTTGGAATCTTTTTTATTGTTTTTAGTGTGAAATTGTTGAGTTATTTAACTCGAATCTCTTTTTCGTGTTTTTATAGTGAAATTAATGATTTTTTTGACACTTTGAACATTTTTATGATTTTTAGAGTGAAACTTTTGAGTTTGTTTACCTTGGAACTTTTTTATTAACATCGAAATTATTGAGTTTATTAAACTTGGAACATTTAATCTGGTGTTTATAGTGAATTTATTGAATTTTTTAACTTTGAACATTTTTTTTATGGATTTTACACCAAAATTGTTGAGTTTTAAATCTAGGAATTTTTTTATGGTTTTTATAGTGAAATTGTTGAGTTTTTATTTTAACTTGAAACTTTCTTTTATGGTTTTTATATTGAAATTGTTGAATTTTTTTTATTTGGAATCTTTTATATTGTTTTTAATGTGAAATTGTTGAGATATTTAACTCAGAACTCTTTTTCGAGTTTTTATAGTGAAATTACTGATTTTTTAAAACTTGGAACATTTTTACGGATTTAGAGTGAAAAACTTGGAACATATAATCTGGTGTTTATAATGAAATTATTGAGTTTTTTAACTTTGAACATTTTTTTAAATGGTTTTTACACTAAAATCGTTTAGTTTTTAAACTAGGAATTTTATTATGGTTTTTATAGTGAAAGTGTTGAGTTTTTATTTTAACTTGAAACTTTGTTTTATGGGTTTTATAGTGAAATTGTTGAATTTTTTAACTTGGAATCTTTTTTATTGTTTTTAGTGTGAAATTGATGAGTTATTTAACTCGGAACTCTTTTTCGAGTTTTTATAGTGAAATTAATGATTATTTTTTTTACACTTTGAACATTTTTATGATTTTTAGAGTGAAACTTTTGAGTTTGTTTACCTTGGAACTTTTTTATTTACATCGAAATTATTGAGTTTATTAAACTTGGAACATTTAATCTGGTGTTTATAGTGAAATTATTGAATTTTTTAACTTTGAACATTTTTTTAATGGATTTTACAATAAAATTGTTGAGTTTTAAATCTAGGAATTTTTTTATGGTTTTTATAGTGAAATTGTTGAGTTTTTATTTTAACATGAAACTTTGTTTTATGGTTTTTATAGTGAAATTGTTGAATTTTTTTTATTTGGAATCTTTTATATTATTTTTAATGTGAAATTGTTGAGATACTCAGAACTCATTTTCGAGTTTTTATAGTGAAATTACTGATTTTTTAAAACTTGGAACATTTTTATGGATTTAGAGTGAAAATTTTGAGTTTCTTTTACCTTGTAACTTTTTTATTTACATCGAAATTATTGAGTTTTTTAAACTTGGAACATTTAATCTGGTGTTTATAATGAAATTATTGAGTTTTTTAACTTTGAACATTTTTTTAAATGGTTTTTACACTAAAATTGTTTAGATTTTAAACTAGGAATTTTATTATGGTTTTTATAGTGAAATTGTTGAGTTTTTATTTTAACTTGAAACTTTGTTTTATGGGTTTTATAGTGAAATTGTTGAATTTTTTAACTTGGAATATTTTTTATTGTTTTTAGTGTGAAATTGATGAGTTATTTAACTCGGAACTCTTTTTCGAGTTTTTATAGTGAAATTAATGATTTTTTTTTGACACTTTGAACATTTTTATGATTTTTAGAGTGAAACTTTTGAGTTTGTTTACCTTGGAACTTTTTTATTTACATCGAAATAATTGAGTTTATTAAACTTGGAACATTTAATCTGGTGTTTATAGTGAAATTATTGAATTTTTTAACTTTGAACATTTTTTTAATGGATTTTACAATAAAATTGTTGAGTTTTAAATCTAGGAATTTTTTTATGGTTTTTATAGTGAAATTGTTGAGTTTTTATTTTAACATTAAACTTTGTTTTATGGTTTTTATAGTGAAATTGTTGAATTTTTTTTATTTGGAATCTTTTATATTATTTTTAATGTGAAATTGTTGAGATAATTAACTCAGAACTCATTTTCGAGTTTTTATAGTGTAATTACTGATTTTTTAAAACTTGGAACATTTTTATGGATTTAGAGTGAAAATTTTGAGTTTTTTTTACCTTGTAACTTTTTTATTTACATCGAAATTATTGAGTTTTTTAAACTTGGAACATTTAATCTGGTGTTTATAATGAAATTATTGAGTTTTTTAACTTTGAACATTTTTTTAAATGGTTTTTACACTAAAATTGTTTAGATTTTAAACTAAGAATTTTATTTTGGTTTTTATAGTGAAATTGTTGAGTTTTTATTTTAACTTGAAACTTTGTTTTATGGGTTTTATAGTGAAATTGTTGAATTTTTTAACTTGGAATCTTTTTTATTGTTTTTAGTGTGAAATTGATGAGTTATTTAACTCGAATCTCTTTTTCGTGTTTTTATAGTGAAATTAATGATTTTTTTTTGACACTTTGAACATTTTTATGATTTTTAGAGTGAAACTTTTGAGTTTGTTTACCTTGGAACTTTTTTATTAACATCGAAATTATTGAGTTTATTAAACTTGGAACATTTAATCTGGTGTTTATAGTGAAATTATTGAATTTTTTAACTTTGAACATTTTTTTTATGGATTTTACACCAAAATTGTTGAGTTTTAAATCTAGGAATTTTTTTATGGTTTTTATAGTGAAATTGTTGAGTTTTTATTTTAACTTGAAACTTTCTTTTATGGTTTTTATATTGAAATTGTTGAATTTTTTTTATTTGGAATCTTTTATATTGTTTTTAATGTGAAATTGTTGAGATATTTAACTCAGAACTCTTTTTCGAGTTTTTATAGTGAAATTACTGATTTTTTAAAACTTGGAACATTTTTACGGATTTAGAGTGAAAAACTTGGAACATTTAATCTGGTGTTTATAATGAAATTATTGAGTTTTTTAACTTTGAACATTTTTTTAAATGGTTTTTACACTAAAATCGTTTAGTTTTTAAACTAGGAATTTTATTATGGTTTTTATAGTGAAAGTGTTGAGTTTTTATTTTAACTTGAAACTTTGTTTTATGGGTTTTATAGTGAAATTGTTGAATTTTTTAACTTGGAATCTTTTTTATTGTTTTTAGTGTGAAATTGTTGAGTTATATAACTCGGAACTCTTTTTCGAGTTTTTATAGTGAAATTAATGATTTTTTTTTTACACTTTGAACATTTTTATGATTTTTAGAGTGAAACTTTTGAGTTTGTTTACCTTTGAACTTTTTTATTTACATCGAAATTATTGAGTTTATTAAACTTGGAACATTTAATCTGGTGTTTATAGTGAAATTATTGAATTTTTTAACTTTGAACATTTTTTTAATGGATTTTACAATAAAATTGTTGAGTTTTAAATCTAGGAATTTTTTTATGGTTTTTATAGTGAAATTGTTGAGTTTTTATTTTAACATGAAACTTTGTTTTATGGTTTTTATAGTGAAATTGTTGAATTTTTTTTATTTGGAATCTTTTATATTATTTTTAATGTGAAATTGTTGAGATACTCAGAACTCATTTTCGAGTTTTTATAGTGAAATTACTGATTTTTTAAAACTTGGAACATTTTTATGGATTTAGAGTGAAAATTTTGAGTTTCTTTTACCTTGTAACTTTTTTATTTACTTCGAAATTATTGAGTTTTTTAAACTTGGAACATTTAATCTGGTGTTTATAATGAAATTATTGAGTTTTTTAACTTTGAACATTTTTTTAAATGGTTTTTACACTAAAATTGTTTAGTTTTTAAACTAGGAATTTTATTATGGTTTTTATAGTGAAATTGTTGAGTTTTTATTTTAACTTGAAACTTTGTTTTATGGGTTTTATAGTGAAATTGTTGAATTTTTTAACTTGGAATCTTTTTTATTGTTTTTAGTGTGAAATTCTTGAGTTATATAACTCGGAACTCTTTTTCGAGTTTTTATAGTAAAATTAATGATTTTTTTTTACAATTTGAACATTTTTATGATTTTTAGAGTGAAACTTTTGAGTTTGTTTACCTTGGAACTTTTTTATTTACATCGAAATTATTGAGTTTATTAAACTTGGAACATTTAATCTGGTGTTTATAGTGAAATTATTGAATTTTTTAACTTTGAACATTTTTTTAATGGATTTTACAATAAAATTGTTGAGTTTTAAATCTAGGAATTTTTTTATGGTTTTTATAGTGAAATTGTTGAGTTTTTATTTTAACATGAAACTTTGTTTTATGGTTTTTATAGTGAAATTGTTGAATTTTTTTTATTTGGAATCTTTTATATTATTTTTAATGTGAAATTGTTGAGATATTTAACTCAGAACTCATTTTCGAGTTTTTATAGTGTAATTACTGATTTTTTAAAACTTGGAACATTTTTATGGATTTAGAGTGAAAATTTTGAGTTTTTTTTACCTTGTAACTTTTTTATTTACATCGAAATTATTGAGTTTTTTAAACTTGGAACATTTAATCTGGTGTTTATAATGAAATTATTGAGTTTTTTAACTTTGAACATTTTTTTAAATGGTTTTTACACTAAAATTGTTTAGATTTTAAACTAGGAATTTTATTATGGTTTTTATAGTGAAATTGTTGAGTTTTTATTTTAACTTGAAACTTTGTTTTATGGGTTTTATAGTGAAATTGTTGAATTTTTTAACTTGGAATCTTTTTTATTGTTTTTAGTGTGAAATTGATGAGTTATTTAACTCGGAACTCTTTTTCGAGTTTTTATAGTGAAATTAATGATTTTTTTTTGACACTTTGAACATTTTTATGATTTTTAGAGTGAAACTTTTGAGTTTGTTTACCTTGGAACTTTTTTATTTACATCGAAATTATTGAGTTTATTAAACTTGGAACATTTAATCTGGTGTTTATAGTGAAATTATTGAATTTTTTAACTTTGAACATTTTTTTTATGGATTTTACACCAAAATTGTTGAGTTTTAAATCTAGGAATTTTTTTATGGTTTTTATAGTGAAATTGTTGAGTTTTTATTTTAACTTGAAACTTTGTTTTATTGTTTTTATAGTGAAATTGTTGAATTTTTTTTATTTGGAATCTTTTATATTGTTTTTAATGTGAAATTGTTGAGATATTTAACTCAGAACTCTTTTTCGAGTTTTTATAGTGAAATTACTGATTTTTTAAAACTTGGGACATTTTTATATATTTAGAGTGAAAAACATGGAACATTTAATCTGGTGTTTATAATGAAATTATTGAGTTTTTTAACTTTGAACATTTTTTTAAATGGTTTTTACACTAAAATTGTTTAGTTTTTAAACTAGGAATTTTATTATGGTTTTTATAGTGAAAGTGTTGAGTTTTTATTTTAACTTGAAACTTTGTTTTATGGGTTTTATAGTGAAATTGTTGAATTTTTTAACTTGGAATCTTTTTTTATTGTTTTTAGTGTGAAATTGTTGAGTTATATAACTCGGAACTCTTTTTCGAGTTTTTATAGTGAAATTAATGATTTTTTTTTTACACTTTGAACATTTTTATGATTTTTAGAGTGAAACTTTTGAGTTTGTTTACCTTGGAACTTTTTTTATTTACATCAAAATTATTGAGTTTATTAAACTTGGAACATTTAATCTGGTGTTTATAGTGAAATTATTGAATTTTTTAACTTTGAACATTTTTTTAATGGATTTTACACTAAAATTGTTGAGTTTTAAATCTAGGAATTTTTTTATGGTTTTTATAGTGAAATTGTTGAGTTTTTATTTTAACATGAAACTTTGTTTTATGGTTTTTATAGTGAAATTGTTGAATTTTTTTTATTTGGAATCTTTTATATTATTTTTAATGTGAAATTGTTGAGATATTTAACTCAGAACTCATTTTCGAGTTTTTATAGTGTAATTACTGATTTTTTAAAACTTGGAACATTTTTATGGATTTAGAGTGAAAATTTTGAGTTTTTTTTACCTTGTAACTTTTTTATTTACATCGAAATTATTGAGTTTTTTAAACTTGGAACATTTAATCTGGTGTTTATAATGAAATTATTGAGTTTTTTAACTTTGAACATTTTTTTAAATGGTTTTTACACTAAAATTGTTTAGATTTTAAACTAGGAATTTTATTATGGTTTTTATAGTGAAATTGTTGAGTTTTTATTTTAACTTGAAACTTTGTTTTATGGGTTTTATAGTGAAATTGTTGAATTTTTTAACTTGGAATCTTTTTTATTGTTTTTAGTGTGAAATTGATGAGTTATATAACTCGGAACTCTTTTTCGAGTTTTTATAGTGAAATTAATGATTTTTTTTTTACACTTTGAACATTTTTATGATTTTTAGAGTGAAACTTTTGAGTTTGTTTACCTTGGAACTTTTTTATTTACATCGAAATTATTGAGTTTATTAAACTTGGAACATTTAATCTGGTGTTTATAGTGAAATTATTGAATTTTTTAACTTTGAACATTTTTTTAATGGATTTTACAATAAAATTGTTGAGTTTTAAATCTAGGAATTTTTTTATGGTTTTTATAGTGAAATTGTTGAGTTTTTATTTTAACATGAAACTTTGTTTTATGGTTTTTATAGTGAAATTGTTGAATTTTTTTTATTTGGAATCTTTTATATTATTTTTAATGTGAAATTGTTGAGATATTTAACTCAGAACTCATTTTCGAGTTTTTATAGTGTAATTACTGATTTTTTAAAACTTGGAACATTTTTATGGATTTAGAGTGAAAATTTTGAGTTTTTTTTACCTTGTAACTTTTTTATTTACATCGAAATTATTGAGTTTTTTAAACTTGGAACATTTAATCTGGTGTTTATAATGAAATTATTGAGTTTTTTAACTTTGAACATTTTTTTAAATGGTTTTTACACTAAAATTGTTTAGATTTTAAACTAGGAATTTTATTATGGTTTTTATAGTGAAATTGTTGAGTTTTTATTTTAACTTGAAACTTTGTTTTATGGGTTTTATAGTGAAATTGTTGAATTTTTTAACTTGGAATCTTTTTTATTGTTTTTAGTGTGAAATTGATGAGTTATTTAACTCGGAACTCTTTTTCGAGTTTTTATAGTGAAATTAATGATTTTTTTTTGACACTTTGAACATTTTTATGATTTTTAGAGTGAAACTTTTGAGTTTGTTTACCTTGGAACTTTTTTATTTACATCGAAATTATTGAGTTTATTAAACTTGGAACATTTAATCTGGTGTTTATAGTGAAATTATTGAATTTTTTAACTTTGAACATTTTTTTTATGGATTTTACACCAAAATTGTTGAGTTTTAAATCTAGGAATTTTTTTATGGTTTTTATAGTGAAATTGTTGAGTTTTTATTTTAACTTGAAACTTTGTTTTATTGTTTTTATAGTGAAATTGTTGAATTTTTTTTATTTGGAATCTTTTATATTGTTTTTAATGTGAAATTGTTGAGATATTTAACTCAGAACTCTTTTTCGAGTTTTTATAGTGAAATTACTGATTTTTTAAAACTTGGAACATTTTTATATATTTAGAGTGAAAAACATGGAACATTTAATCTGGTGTTTATAATGAAATTATTGAGTTTTTTAACTTTGAACATTTTTTTAAATGGTTTTTACACTAAAATTGTTTAGTTTTTAAACTAGGAATTTTATTATGGTTTTTATAGTGAAAGTGTTGAGTTTTTATTTTAACTTGAAACTTTGTTTTATGGGTTTTATAGTGAAATTGTTGAATTTTTTAACTTGGAATCTTTTTTTATTGTTTTTAGTGTGAAATTGTTGAGTTATATAACTCGGAACTCTTTTTCGAGTTTTTATAGTGAAATTAATGATTTTTTTTTTACACTTTGAACATTTTTATGATTTTTAGAGTGAAACTTTTGAGTTTGTTTACCTTGGAACTTTTTTTATTTACATCAAAATTATTGAGTTTATTAAACTTGGAACATTTAATCTGGTGTTTATAGTGAAATTATTGAATTTTTTAACTTTGAACATTTTTTTAATGGATTTTACACTAAAATTGTTGAGTTTTAAATCTAGGAATTTTTTTATGGTTTTTATAGTGAAATTGTTGAGTTTTTATTTTAACATGAAACTTTGTTTTATGGTTTTTATAGTGAAATTGTTGAATTTTTTTTATTTGGAATCTTTTATATTATTTTTAATGTGAAATTGTTGAGATATTTAACTCAGAACTCATTTTCGAGTTTTTATAGTGTAATTACTGATTTTTTAAAACTTGGAACATTTTTATGGATTTAGAGTGAAAATTTTGAGTTTTTTTTACCTTGTAACTTTTTTATTTACATCGAAATTATTGAGTTTTTTAAACTTGGAACATTTAATCTGGTGTTTATAATGAAATTATTGAGTTTTTTAACTTTGAACATTTTTTTAAATGGTTTTTACACTAAAATTGTTTAGATTTTAAACTAGGAATTTTATTATGGTTTTTATAGTGAAATTGTTGAGTTTTTATTTTAACTTGAAACTTTGTTTTATGGGTTTTATAGTGAAATTGTTGAATTTTTTAACTTGGAATCTTTTTTATTGTTTTTAGTGTGAAATTGATGAGTTATTTAACTCGGAACTCTTTTTCGAGTTTTTATAGTGAAATTAATGATTTTTTTTTGACACTTTGAACATTTTTATGATTTTTAGAGTGAAACTTTTGAGTTTGTTTACCTTGGAACTTTTTTATTTACATCGAAATTATTGAGTTTATTAAACTTGGAACATTTAATCTGGTGTTTATAGTGAAATTATTGAATTTTTTAACTTTGAACATTTTTTTAATGGATTTTACAATAAAATTGTTGAGTTTTAAATCTAGGAATTTTTTTATGGTTTTTATAGTGAAATTGTTGAGTTTTTATTTTAACATGAAACTTTGTTTTATGGTTTTTATAGTGAAATTGTTGAATTTTTTTTATTTGGAATCTTTTATATTATATTTAATGTGAAATTGTTGAGATAATTAACTCAGAACTCATTTTCGAGTTTTTATAGTGAAATTACTGATTTTTTAAAACTTGGAACATTTTTATGGATTTAGAGTGAAAATTTTGAGTTTTTTTTACCTTGTAACTTTTTTATTTACATCAAAATTATTGAGTTTTTTAAACTTGGAACATTTAATCTGGTGTTTATAATGAAATTATTGAGTTTTTTAACTTTGAACATTTTTTTAAATGGTTTTTACACTAAAATTGTTTAGTTTTTAAACTAGAATTTTATTTTGGTTTTTATAGTGAAATTGTTGAGTTTTTATTTTAACTTGAAACTTTGTTTTATGGGTTTTATAGTGAAATTGTTGAATTTTTTTAACTTGGAATCTTTTTTATTGTTTTTAGTGTGAAATTGTTGAGTTATTTAACTCGAAACTCTTTTTCGTGTTTTTATAGTGAAATTAATGATTTTTTTGACACTTTGAACATTTTTATGATTTTTAGAGTGAAACTTTTGAGTTTGTTTACCTTGGAACTTTTTTATTTACATCGAAATTATTGAGTTTATTAAACTTGGAACATTTAATCTGGTGTTTATAGTGAAATTATTGAATTTTTTAACTTTGAACATTTTTTTTATGGATTTTACACCAAAATTGTTGAGTTTTAAATCTAGGAATTTTTTTATGGTTTTTATAGTGAAATTGTTGAGTTTTTATTTTAACTTGAAACTTTGTTTTATTGTTTTTATAGTGAAATTGTTGAATTTTTTTTATTTGGAATCTTTTATATTGTTTTTAATGTGAAATTGTTGAGATATTTAACTCAGAACTCTTTTTCGAGTTTTTATAGTGAAATTACTGATTTTTTAAAACTTGGAACATTTTTATATATTTAGAGTGAAAAACATGGAACATTTAATCTGGTGTTTATAATGAAATTATTGAGTTTTTTAACTTTGAACATTTTTTTAAATGGTTTTTACACTAAAATTGTTTAGTTTTTAAACTAGGAATTTTATTATGGTTTTTATAGTGAAAGTGTTGAGTTTTTATTTTAACTTGAAACTTTGTTTTATGGGTTTTATAGTGAAATTGTTGAATTTTTTAACTTGGAATCTTTTTTATTGTTTTTAGTGTGAAATTGATGAGTTATTTAACTCGGAACTCTTTTTCGAGTTTTTATAGTGAAATTAATGATTTTTTTTTGACACTTTGAACATTTTTATGATTTTTAGAGTGAAACTTTTGAGTTTGTTTACCTTGGAACTTTTTTATTTACATCGAAATTATTGAGTTTATTAAACTTGGAACATTTAATCTGGTGTTTATAGTGAAATTATTGAATTTTTTAACTTTGAACATTTTTTTAATGGATTTTACACTAAAATTGTTGAGTTTTAAATCTAGGAATTTTTTTATGGTTTTTATAGTGAAATTGTTGAGTTTTTATTTTAACATGAAACTTTGTTTTATGGTTTTTATAGTGAAATTGTTGAATTTTTTTTATTTGGAATCTTTTATATTATTTTTAATGTGAAATTGTTGAGATATTTAACTCAGAACTCATTTTCGAGTTTTTATAGTGTAATTACTGATTTTTTAAAACTTGGAACATTTTTATGGATTTAGAGTGAAAATTTTGAGTTTTTTTTACCTTGTAACTTTTTTATTTACATCGAAATTATTGAGTTTTTTAAACTTGGAACATTTAATCTGGTGTTTATAATGAAATTATTGAGTTTTTTAACTTTGAACATTTTTTTAAATGGTTTTTACACTAAAATTGTTTAGATTTTAAACTAGGAATTTTATTATGGTTTTTATAGTGAAATTGTTGAGTTTTTATTTTAACTTGAAACTTTGTTTTATGGGTTTTATAGTGAAATTGTTGAATTTTTTAACTTGGAATCTTTTTTATTGTTTTTAGTGTGAAATTGATGAGTTATTTAACTCGGAACTCTTTTTCGAGTTTTTATAGTGAAATTAATGATTTTTTTTTGACACTTTGAACATTTTTATGATTTTTAGAGTGAAACTTTTGAGTTTGTTTACCTTGGAACTTTTTTATTTACATCGAAATTATTGAGTTTATTAAACTTGGAACATTTAATCTGGTGTTTATAGTGAAATTATTGAATTTTTTAACTTTGAACATTTTTTTAATGGATTTTACAATAAAATTGTTGAGTTTTAAATCTAGGAATTTTTTTATGGTTTTTATAGTGAAATTGTTGAGTTTTTATTTTAACATGAAACTTTGTTTTATGGTTTTTATAGTGAAATTGTTGAATTTTTTTTATTTGGAATCTTTTATATTATATTTAATGTGAAATTGTTGAGATAATTAACTCAGAACTCATTTTCGAGTTTTTATAGTGAAATTACTGATTTTTTAAAACTTGGAACATTTTTATGGATTTAGAGTGAAAATTTTGAGTTTTTTTTACCTTGTAACTTTTTTATTTACATCAAAATTATTGAGTTTTTTAAACTTGGAACATTTAATCTGGTGTTTATAATGAAATTATTGAGTTTTTTAACTTTGAACATTTTTTTAAATGGTTTTTACACTAAAATTGTTTAGTTTTTAAACTAGAATTTTATTTTGGTTTTTATAGTGAAATTGTTGAGTTTTTATTTTAACTTGAAACTTTGTTTTATGGGTTTTATAGTGAAATTGTTGAATTTTTTTAACTTGGAATCTTTTTTATTGTTTTTAGTGTGAAATTGTTGAGTTATTTAACTCGAAACTCTTTTTCGTGTTTTTATAGTGAAATTAATGATTTTTTTGACACTTTGAACATTTTTATGATTTTTAGAGTGAAACTTTTGAGTTTGTTTACCTTGGAACTTTTTTATTTACATCGAAATTATTGAGTTTATTAAACTTGGAACATTTAATCTGGTGTTTATAGTGAAATTATTGAATTTTTTAACTTTGAACATTTTTTTTATGGATTTTACACCAAAATTGTTGAGTTTTAAATCTAGGAATTTTTTTATGGTTTTTATAGTGAAATTGTTGAGTTTTTATTTTAACTTGAAACTTTGTTTTATTGTTTTTATAGTGAAATTGTTGAATTTTTTTTATTTGGAATCTTTTATATTGTTTTTAATGTGAAATTGTTGAGATATTTAACTCAGAACTCTTTTTCGAGTTTTTATAGTGAAATTACTGATTTTTTAAAACTTGGAACATTTTTATATATTTAGAGTGAAAAACATGGAACATTTAATCTGGTGTTTATAATGAAATTATTGAGTTTTTTAACTTTGAACATTTTTTTAAATGGTTTTTACACTAAAATTGTTTAGTTTTTAAACTAGGAATTTTATTATGGTTTTTATAGTGAAAGTGTTGAGTTTTTATTTTAACTTGAAACTTTGTTTTATGGGTTTTATAGTGAAATTGTTGAATTTTTTAACTTGGAATCTTTTTTTATTGTTTTTAGTGTGAAATTGTTGAGTTATATAACTCGGAACTCTTTTTCGAGTTTTTATAGTGAAATTAATGATTTTTTTTTTACACTTTGAACATTTTTATGATTTTTAGAGTGAAACTTTTGAGTTTGTTTACCTTGGAACTTTTTTTATTTACATCAAAATTATTGAGTTTATTAAACTTGGAACATTTAATCTGGTGTTTATAGTGAAATTATTGAATTTTTTAACTTTGAACATTTTTTTAATGGATTTTACACTAAAATTGTTGAGTTTTAAATCTAGGAATTTTTTTATGGTTTTTATAGTGAAATTGTTGAGTTTTTATTTTAACATGAAACTTTGTTTTATGGTTTTTATAGTGAAATTGTTGAATTTTTTTTATTTGGAATCTTTTATATTATTTTTAATGTGAAATTGTTGAGATATTTAACTCAGAACTCATTTTCGAGTTTTTATAGTGTAATTACTGATTTTTTAAAACTTGGAACATTTTTATGGATTTAGAGTGAAAATTTTGAGTTTTTTTTACCTTGTAACTTTTTTATTTACATCGAAATTATTGAGTTTTTTAAACTTGGAACATTTAATCTGGTGTTTATAATGAAATTATTGAGTTTTTTAACTTTGAACATTTTTTTAAATGGTTTTTACACTAAAATTGTTTAGATTTTAAACTAGGAATTTTATTATGGTTTTTATAGTGAAATTGTTGAGTTTTTATTTTAACTTGAAACTTTGTTTTATGGGTTTTATAGTGAAATTGTTGAATTTTTTAACTTGGAATCTTTTTTATTGTTTTTAGTGTGAAATTGATGAGTTATTTAACTCGGAACTCTTTTTCGAGTTTTTATAGTGAAATTAATGATTTTTTTTTGACACTTTGAACATTTTTATGATTTTTAGAGTGAAACTTTTGAGTTTGTTTACCTTGGAACTTTTTTATTTACATCGAAATTATTGAGTTTATTAAACTTGGAACATTTAATCTGGTGTTTATAGTGAAATTATTGAATTTTTTAACTTTGAACATTTTTTTAATGGATTTTACAATAAAATTGTTGAGTTTTAAATCTAGGAATTTTTTTATGGTTTTTATAGTGAAATTGTTGAGTTTTTATTTTAACATGAAACTTTGTTTTATGGTTTTTATAGTGAAATTGTTGAATTTTTTTTATTTGGAATCTTTTATATTATATTTAATGTGAAATTGTTGAGATAATTAACTCAGAACTCATTTTCGAGTTTTTATAGTGAAATTACTGATTTTTTAAAACTTGGAACATTTTTATGGATTTAGAGTGAAAATTTTGAGTTTTTTTTACCTTGTAACTTTTTTATTTACATCAAAATTATTGAGTTTTTTAAACTTGGAACATTTAATCTGGTGTTTATAATGAAATTATTGAGTTTTTTAACTTTGAACATTTTTTTAAATGGTTTTTACACTAAAATTGTTTAGTTTTTAAACTAGAATTTTATTTTGGTTTTTATAGTGAAATTGTTGAGTTTTTATTTTAACTTGAAACTTTGTTTTATGGGTTTTATAGTGAAATTGTTGAATTTTTTTAACTTGGAATCTTTTTTATTGTTTTTAGTGTGAAATTGTTGAGTTATTTAACTCGAAACTCTTTTTCGTGTTTTTATAGTGAAATTAATGATTTTTTTGACACTTTGAACATTTTTATGATTTTTAGAGTGAAACTTTTGAGTTTGTTTACCTTGGAACTTTTTTATTTACATCGAAATTATTGAGTTTATTAAACTTGGAACATTTAATCTGGTGTTTATAGTGAAATTATTGAATTTTTTAACTTTGAACATTTTTTTTATGGATTTTACACCAAAATTGTTGAGTTTTAAATCTAGGAATTTTTTTATGGTTTTTATAGTGAAATTGTTGAGTTTTTATTTTAACTTGAAACTTTGTTTTATTGTTTTTATAGTGAAATTGTTGAATTTTTTTTATTTGGAATCTTTTATATTGTTTTTAATGTGAAATTGTTGAGATATTTAACTCAGAACTCTTTTTCGAGTTTTTATAGTGAAATTACTGATTTTTTAAAACTTGGAACATTTTTATATATTTAGAGTGAAAAACATGGAACATTTAATCTGGTGTTTATAATGAAATTATTGAGTTTTTTAACTTTGAACATTTTTTTAAATGGTTTTTACACTAAAATTGTTTAGTTTTTAAACTAGGAATTTTATTATGGTTTTTATAGTGAAAGTGTTGAGTTTTTATTTTAACTTGAAACTTTGTTTTATGGGTTTTATAGTGAAATTGTTGAATTTTTTAACTTGGAATCTTTTTTATTGTTTTTAGTGTGAAATTGATGAGTTATTTAACTCGGAACTCTTTTTCGAGTTTTTATAGTGAAATTAATGATTTTTTTTTGACACTTTGAACATTTTTATGATTTTTAGAGTGAAACTTTTGAGTTTGTTTACCTTGGAACTTTTTTATTTACATCGAAATTATTGAGTTTATTAAACTTGGAACATTTAATCTGGTGTTTATAGTGAAATTATTGAATTTTTTAACTTTGAACATTTTTTTAATGGATTTTACAATAAAATTGTTGAGTTTTAAATCTAGGAATTTTTTTATGGTTTTTATAGTGAAATTGTTGAGTTTTTATTTTAACATGAAACTTTGTTTTATGGTTTTTATAGTGAAATTGTTGAATTTTTTTTATTTGGAATCTTTTATATTATATTTAATGTGAAATTGTTGAGATAATTAACTCAGAACTCATTTTCGAGTTTTTATAGTGAAATTACTGATTTTTTAAAACTTGGAACATTTTTATGGATTTAGAGTGAAAATTTTGAGTTTTTTTTACCTTGTAACTTTTTTATTTACATCAAAATTATTGAGTTTTTTAAACTTGGAACATTTAATCTGGTGTTTATAATGAAATTATTGAGTTTTTTAACTTTGAACATTTTTTTAAATGGTTTTTACACTAAAATTGTTTAGTTTTTAAACTAGAATTTTATTTTGGTTTTTATAGTGAAATTGTTGAGTTTTTATTTTAACTTGAAACTTTGTTTTATGGGTTTTATAGTGAAATTGTTGAATTTTTTTAACTTGGAATCTTTTTTATTGTTTTTAGTGTGAAATTGTTGAGTTATTTAACTCGAAACTCTTTTTCGTGTTTTTATAGTGAAATTAATGATTTTTTTGACACTTTGAACATTTTTATGATTTTTAGAGTGAAACTTTTGAGTTTGTTTACCTTGGAACTTTTTTATTTACATCGAAATTATTGAGTTTATTAAACTTGGAACATTTAATCTGGTGTTTATAGTGAAATTATTGAATTTTTTAACTTTGAACATTTTTTTTATGGATTTTACACCAAAATTGTTGAGTTTTAAATCTAGGAATTTTTTTATGGTTTTTATAGTGAAATTGTTGAGTTTTTATTTTAACTTGAAACTTTGTTTTATTGTTTTTATAGTGAAATTGTTGAATTTTTTTTATTTGGAATCTTTTATATTGTTTTTAATGTGAAATTGTTGAGATATTTAACTCAGAACTCTTTTTCGAGTTTTTATAGTGAAATTACTGATTTTTTAAAACTTGGAACATTTTTATATATTTAGAGTGAAAAACATGGAACATTTAATCTGGTGTTTATAATGAAATTATTGAGTTTTTTAACTTTGAACATTTTTTTAAATGGTTTTTACACTAAAATTGTTTAGTTTTTAAACTAGGAATTTTATTATGGTTTTTATAGTGAAAGTGTTGAGTTTTTATTTTAACTTGAAACTTTGTTTTATGGGTTTTATAGTGAAATTGTTGAATTTTTTAACTTGGAATCTTTTTTTATTGTTTTTAGTGTGAAATTGTTGAGTTATATAACTCGGAACTCTTTTTCGAGTTTTTATAGTGAAATTAATGATTTTTTTTTTACACTTTGAACATTTTTATGATTTTTAGAGTGAAACTTTTGAGTTTGTTTACCTTGGAACTTTTTTTATTTACATCAAAATTATTGAGTTTATTAAACTTGGAACATTTAATCTGGTGTTTATAGTGAAATTATTGAATTTTTTAACTTTGAACATTTTTTTAATGGATTTTACACTAAAATTGTTGAGTTTTAAATCTAGGAATTTTTTTATGGTTTTTATAGTGAAATTGTTGAGTTTTTATTTTAACATGAAACTTTGTTTTATGGTTTTTATAGTGAAATTGTTGAATTTTTTTTATTTGGAATCTTTTATATTATTTTTAATGTGAAATTGTTGAGATATTTAACTCAGAACTCATTTTCGAGTTTTTATAGTGTAATTACTGATTTTTTAAAACTTGGAACATTTTTATGGATTTAGAGTGAAAATTTTGAGTTTTTTTTACCTTGTAACTTTTTTATTTACATCGAAATTATTGAGTTTTTTAAACTTGGAACATTTAATCTGGTGTTTATAATGAAATTATTGAGTTTTTTAACTTTGAACATTTTTTTAAATGGTTTTTACACTAAAATTGTTTAGATTTTAAACTAGGAATTTTATTATGGTTTTTATAGTGAAATTGTTGAGTTTTTATTTTAACTTGAAACTTTGTTTTATGGGTTTTATAGTGAAATTGTTGAATTTTTTAACTTGGAATCTTTTTTATTGTTTTTAGTGTGAAATTGATGAGTTATTTAACTCGGAACTCTTTTTCGAGTTTTTATAGTGAAATTAATGATTTTTTTTTGACACTTTGAACATTTTTATGATTTTTAGAGTGAAACTTTTGAGTTTGTTTACCTTGGAACTTTTTTATTTACATCGAAATTATTGAGTTTATTAAACTTGGAACATTTAATCTGGTGTTTATAGTGAAATTATTGAATTTTTTAACTTTGAACATTTTTTTAATGGATTTTACAATAAAATTGTTGAGTTTTAAATCTAGGAATTTTTTTATGGTTTTTATAGTGAAATTGTTGAGTTTTTATTTTAACATGAAACTTTGTTTTATGGTTTTTATAGTGAAATTGTTGAATTTTTTTTATTTGGAATCTTTTATATTATATTTAATGTGAAATTGTTGAGATAATTAACTCAGAACTCATTTTCGAGTTTTTATAGTGAAATTACTGATTTTTTAAAACTTGGAACATTTTTATGGATTTAGAGTGAAAATTTTGAGTTTTTTTTACCTTGTAACTTTTTTATTTACATCGAAATTATTGAGTTTTTTAAACTTGGAACATTTAATCTGGTGTTTATAATGAAATTATTGAGTTTTTTAACTTTGAACATTTTTTTAAATGGTTTTTACACTAAAATTGTTTAGTTTTTAAACTAGAATTTTATTTTGGTTTTTATAGTGAAATTGTTGAGTTTTTATTTTAACTTGAAACTTTGTTTTATGGGTTTTATAGTGAAATTGTTGAATTTTTTTAACTTGGAATCTTTTTTATTGTTTTTAGTGTGAAATTGTTGAGTTATTTAACTCGAAACTCTTTTTCGTGTTTTTATAGTGAAATTAATGATTTTTTTGACACTTTGAACATTTTTATGATTTTTAGAGTGAAACTTTTGAGTTTGTTTACCTTGGAACTTTTTTATTTACATCGAAATTATTGAGTTTATTAAACTTGGAACATTTAATCTGGTGTTTATAGTGAAATTATTGAATTTTTTAACTTTGAACATTTTTTTTATGGATTTTACACCAAAATTGTTGAGTTTTAAATCTAGGAATTTTTTTATGGTTTTTATAGTGAAATTGTTGAGTTTTTATTTTAACTTGAAACTTTGTTTTATTGTTTTTATAGTGAAATTGTTGAATTTTTTTTATTTGGAATCTTTTATATTGTTTTTAATGTGAAATTGTTGAGATATTTAACTCAGAACTCTTTTTCGAGTTTTTATAGTGAAATTACTGATTTTTTAAAACTTGGAACATTTTTATATATTTAGAGTGAAAAACATGGAACATTTAATCTGGTGTTTATAATGAAATTATTGAGTTTTTTAACTTTGAACATTTTTTTAAATGGTTTTTACACTAAAATTGTTTAGTTTTTAAACTAGGAATTTTATTATGGTTTTTATAGTGAAAGTGTTGAGTTTTTATTTTAACTTGAAACTTTGTTTTATGGGTTTTATAGTGAAATTGTTGAATTTTTTAACTTGGAATCTTTTTTTATTGTTTTTAGTGTGAAATTGTTGAGTTATATAACTCGGAACTCTTTTTCGAGTTTTTATAGTGAAATTAATGATTTTTTTTTTACACTTTGAACATTTTTATGATTTTTAGAGTGAAACTTTTGAGTTTGTTTACCTTGGAACTTTTTTTATTTACATCAAAATTATTGAGTTTATTAAACTTGGAACATTTAATCTGGTGTTTATAGTGAAATTATTGAATTTTTTAACTTTGAACATTTTTTTAATGGATTTTACACTAAAATTGTTGAGTTTTAAATCTAGGAATTTTTTTATGGTTTTTATAGTGAAATTGTTGAGTTTTTATTTTAACATGAAACTTTGTTTTATGGTTTTTATAGTGAAATTGTTGAATTTTTTTTATTTGGAATCTTTTATATTATTTTTAATGTGAAATTGTTGAGATATTTAACTCAGAACTCATTTTCGAGTTTTTATAGTGTAATTACTGATTTTTTAAAACTTGGAACATTTTTATGGATTTAGAGTGAAAATTTTGAGTTTTTTTTACCTTGTAACTTTTTTATTTACATCGAAATTATTGAGTTTTTTAAACTTGGAACATTTAATCTGGTGTTTATAATGAAATTATTGAGTTTTTTAACTTTGAACATTTTTTTAAATGGTTTTTACACTAAAATTGTTTAGATTTTAAACTAGGAATTTTATTATGGTTTTTATAGTGAAATTGTTGAGTTTTTATTTTAACTTGAAACTTTGTTTTATGGGTTTTATAGTGAAATTGTTGAATTTTTTAACTTGGAATCTTTTTTATTGTTTTTAGTGTGAAATTGATGAGTTATTTAACTCGGAACTCTTTTTCGAGTTTTTATAGTGAAATTAATGATTTTTTTTTGACACTTTGAACATTTTTATGATTTTTAGAGTGAAACTTTTGAGTTTGTTTACCTTGGAACTTTTTTATTTACATCGAAATTATTGAGTTTATTAAACTTGGAACATTTAATCTGGTGTTTATAGTGAAATTATTGAATTTTTTAACTTTGAACATTTTTTTAATGGATTTTACAATAAAATTGTTGAGTTTTAAATCTAGGAATTTTTTTATGGTTTTTATAGTGAAATTGTTGAGTTTTTATTTTAACATGAAACTTTGTTTTATGGTTTTTATAGTGAAATTGTTGAATTTTTTTTATTTGGAATCTTTTATATTATATTTAATGTGAAATTGTTGAGATAATTAACTCAGAACTCATTTTCGAGTTTTTATAGTGAAATTACTGATTTTTTAAAACTTGGAACATTTTTATGGATTTAGAGTGAAAATTTTGAGTTTTTTTTACCTTGTAACTTTTTTATTTACATCAAAATTATTGAGTTTTTTAAACTTGGAACATTTAATCTGGTGTTTATAATGAAATTATTGAGTTTTTTAACTTTGAACATTTTTTTAAATGGTTTTTACACTAAAATTGTTTAGTTTTTAAACTAGAATTTTATTTTGGTTTTTATAGTGAAATTGTTGAGTTTTTATTTTAACTTGAAACTTTGTTTTATGGGTTTTATAGTGAAATTGTTGAATTTTTTTAACTTGGAATCTTTTTTATTGTTTTTAGTGTGAAATTGTTGAGTTATTTAACTCGAAACTCTTTTTCGTGTTTTTATAGTGAAATTAATGATTTTTTTGACACTTTGAACATTTTTATGATTTTTAGAGTGAAACTTTTGAGTTTGTTTACCTTGGAACTTTTTTATTTACATCGAAATTATTGAGTTTATTAAACTTGGAACATTTAATCTGGTGTTTATAGTGAAATTATTGAATTTTTTAACTTTGAACATTTTTTTTATGGATTTTACACCAAAATTGTTGAGTTTTAAATCTAGGAATTTTTTTATGGTTTTTATAGTGAAATTGTTGAGTTTTTATTTTAACTTGAAACTTTGTTTTATTGTTTTTATAGTGAAATTGTTGAATTTTTTTTATTTGGAATCTTTTATATTGTTTTTAATGTGAAATTGTTGAGATATTTAACTCAGAACTCTTTTTCGAGTTTTTATAGTGAAATTACTGATTTTTTAAAACTTGGAACATTTTTATATATTTAGAGTGAAAAACATGGAACATTTAATCTGGTGTTTATAATGAAATTATTGAGTTTTTTAACTTTGAACATTTTTTTAAATGGTTTTTACACTAAAATTGTTTAGTTTTTAAACTAGGAATTTTATTATGGTTTTTATAGTGAAAGTGTTGAGTTTTTATTTTAACTTGAAACTTTGTTTTATGGGTTTTATAGTGAAATTGTTGAATTTTTTAACTTGGAATCTTTTTTTATTGTTTTTAGTGTGAAATTGTTGAGTTATATAACTCGGAACTCTTTTTCGAGTTTTTATAGTGAAATTAATGATTTTTTTTTTACACTTTGAACATTTTTATGATTTTTAGAGTGAAACTTTTGAGTTTGTTTACCTTGGAACTTTTTTTATTTACATCAAAATTATTGAGTTTATTAAACTTGGAACATTTAATCTGGTGTTTATAGTGAAATTATTGAATTTTTTAACTTTGAACATTTTTTTAATGGATTTTACACTAAAATTGTTGAGTTTTAAATCTAGGAATTTTTTTATGGTTTTTATAGTGAAATTGTTGAGTTTTTATTTTAACATGAAACTTTGTTTTATGGTTTTTATAGTGAAATTGTTGAATTTTTTTTATTTGGAATCTTTTATATTATTTTTAATGTGAAATTGTTGAGATATTTAACTCAGAACTCATTTTCGAGTTTTTATAGTGTAATTACTGATTTTTTAAAACTTGGAACATTTTTATGGATTTAGAGTGAAAATTTTGAGTTTTTTTTACCTTGTAACTTTTTTATTTACATCGAAATTATTGAGTTTTTTAAACTTGGAACATTTAATCTGGTGTTTATAATGAAATTATTGAGTTTTTTAACTTTGAACATTTTTTTAAATGGTTTTTACACTAAAATTGTTTAGATTTTAAACTAGGAATTTTATTATGGTTTTTATAGTGAAATTGTTGAGTTTTTATTTTAACTTGAAACTTTGTTTTATGGGTTTTATAGTGAAATTGTTGAATTTTTTAACTTGGAATCTTTTTTATTGTTTTTAGTGTGAAATTGATGAGTTATTTAACTCGGAACTCTTTTTCGAGTTTTTATAGTGAAATTAATGATTTTTTTTTGACACTTTGAACATTTTTATGATTTTTAGAGTGAAACTTTTGAGTTTGTTTACCTTGGAACTTTTTTATTTACATCGAAATTATTGAGTTTATTAAACTTGGAACATTTAATCTGGTGTTTATAGTGAAATTATTGAATTTTTTAACTTTGAACATTTTTTTAATGGATTTTACAATAAAATTGTTGAGTTTTAAATCTAGGAATTTTTTTATGGTTTTTATAGTGAAATTGTTGAGTTTTTATTTTAACATGAAACTTTGTTTTATGGTTTTTATAGTGAAATTGTTGAATTTTTTTTATTTGGAATCTTTTATATTATATTTAATGTGAAATTGTTGAGATAATTAACTCAGAACTCATTTTCGAGTTTTTATAGTGAAATTACTGATTTTTTAAAACTTGGAACATTTTTATGGATTTAGAGTGAAAATTTTGAGTTTTTTTTACCTTGTAACTTTTTTATTTACATCAAAATTATTGAGTTTTTTAAACTTGGAACATTTAATCTGGTGTTTATAATGAAATTATTGAGTTTTTTAACTTTGAACATTTTTTTAAATGGTTTTTACACTAAAATTGTTTAGTTTTTAAACTAGAATTTTATTTTGGTTTTTATAGTGAAATTGTTGAGTTTTTATTTTAACTTGAAACTTTGTTTTATGGGTTTTATAGTGAAATTGTTGAATTTTTTTAACTTGGAATCTTTTTTATTGTTTTTAGTGTGAAATTGTTGAGTTATTTAACTCGAAACTCTTTTTCGTGTTTTTATAGTGAAATTAATGATTTTTTTGACACTTTGAACATTTTTATGATTTTTAGAGTGAAACTTTTGAGTTTGTTTACCTTGGAACTTTTTTATTTACATCGAAATTATTGAGTTTATTAAACTTGGAACATTTAATCTGGTGTTTATAGTGAAATTATTGAATTTTTTAACTTTGAACATTTTTTTTATGGATTTTACACCAAAATTGTTGAGTTTTAAATCTAGGAATTTTTTTATGGTTTTTATAGTGAAATTGTTGAGTTTTTATTTTAACTTGAAACTTTGTTTTATTGTTTTTATAGTGAAATTGTTGAATTTTTTTTATTTGGAATCTTTTATATTGTTTTTAATGTGAAATTGTTGAGATATTTAACTCAGAACTCTTTTTCGAGTTTTTATAGTGAAATTACTGATTTTTTAAAACTTGGAACATTTTTATATATTTAGAGTGAAAAACATGGAACATTTAATCTGGTGTTTATAATGAAATTATTGAGTTTTTTAACTTTGAACATTTTTTTAAATGGTTTTTACACTAAAATTGTTTAGTTTTTAAACTAGGAATTTTATTATGGTTTTTATAGTGAAAGTGTTGAGTTTTTATTTTAACTTGAAACTTTGTTTTATGGGTTTTATAGTGAAATTGTTGAATTTTTTAACTTGGAATCTTTTTTTATTGTTTTTAGTGTGAAATTGTTGAGTTATATAACTCGGAACTCTTTTTCGAGTTTTTATAGTGAAATTAATGATTTTTTTTTTACACTTTGAACATTTTTATGATTTTTAGAGTGAAACTTTTGAGTTTGTTTACCTTGGAACTTTTTTTATTTACATCAAAATTATTGAGTTTATTAAACTTGGAACATTTAATCTGGTGTTTATAGTGAAATTATTGAATTTTTTAACTTTGAACATTTTTTAATGGATTTTACACTAAAATTGTTGAGTTTTAAATCTAGGAATTTTTTTATGGTTTTTATAGTGAAATTGTTGAGTTTTTATTTTAACATGAAACTTTGTTTTATGGTTTTTATAGTGAAATTGTTGAATTTTTTTTATTTGGAATCTTTTATATTATTTTTAATGTGAAATTGTTGAGATATTTAACTCAGAACTCATTTTCGAGTTTTTATAGTGTAATTACTGATTTTTTAAAACTTGGAACATTTTTATGGATTTAGAGTGAAAATTTTGAGTTTTTTTTACCTTGTAACTTTTTTATTTACATCGAAATTATTGAGTTTTTTAAACTTGGAACATTTAATCTGGTGTTTATAATGAAATTATTGAGTTTTTTAACTTTGAACATTTTTTTAAATGGTTTTTACACTAAAATTGTTTAGATTTTAAACTAGGAATTTTATTATGGTTTTTATAGTGAAATTGTTGAGTTTTTATTTTAACTTGAAACTTTGTTTTATGGGTTTTATAGTGAAATTGTTGAATTTTTTAACTTGGAATCTTTTTTATTGTTTTTAGTGTGAAATTGATGAGTTATTTAACTCGGAACTCTTTTTCGAGTTTTTATAGTGAAATTAATGATTTTTTTTTGACACTTTGAACATTTTTATGATTTTTAGAGTGAAACTTTTGAGTTTGTTTACCTTGGAACTTTTTTATTTACATCGAAATTATTGAGTTTATTAAACTTGGAACATTTAATCTGGTGTTTATAGTGAAATTATTGAATTTTTTAACTTTGAACATTTTTTTAATGGATTTTACAATAAAATTGTTGAGTTTTAAATCTAGGAATTTTTTTATGGTTTTTATAGTGAAATTGTTGAGTTTTTATTTTAACATGAAACTTTGTTTTATGGTTTTTATAGTGAAATTGTTGAATTTTTTTTATTTGGAATCTTTTATATTGTTTTTAATGTGAAATTGTTGAGATATTTAACTCAGAACTCTTTTTCGAGTTTTTATAGTGAAATTACTGATTTTTTAAAACTTGGAACATTTTTATATATTTAGAGTGAAAAACATGGAACATTTAATCTGGTGTTTATAATGAAATTATTGAGTTTTTTAACTTTGAACATTTTTTTAAATGGTTTTTACACTAAAATTGTTTAGTTTTTAAACTAGGAATTTTATTATGGTTTTTATAGTGAAAGTGTTGAGTTTTTATTTTAACTTGAAACTTTGTTTTATGGGTTTTATAGTGAAATTGTTGAATTTTTTAACTTGGAATCTTTTTTTATTGTTTTTAGTGTGAAATTGTTGAGTTATATAACTCGGAACTCTTTTTCGAGTTTTTATAGTGAAATTAATGATTTTTTTTTTACACTTTGAACATTTTTATGATTTTTAGAGTGAAACTTTTGAGTTTGTTTACCTTGGAACTTTTTTTATTTACATCAAAATTATTGAGTTTATTAAACTTGGAACATTTAATCTGGTGTTTATAGTGAAATTATTGAATTTTTTAACTTTGAACATTTTTTTAATGGATTTTACACTAAAATTGTTGAGTTTTAAATCTAGGAATTTTTTTATGGTTTTTATAGTGAAATTGTTGAGTTTTTATTTTAACATGAAACTTTGTTTTATGGTTTTTATAGTGAAATTGTTGAATTTTTTTTATTTGGAATCTTTTATATTATTTTTAATGTGAAATTGTTGAGATATTTAACTCAGAACTCATTTTCGAGTTTTTATAGTGAAATTACTGATTTTTTAAAACTTGGAACATTTTTATGGATTTAGAGTGAAAATTTTGAGTTTCTTTTACCTTGTAACTTTTTTATTTACATCGAAATTATTGAGTTTTTTAAACTTGGAACATTTAATCTGGTGTTTATAATGAAATTATTGAGTTTTTTAACTTTGAACATTTTTTTAAATGGTTTTTACACTAAAATTGTTTAGTTTTTAAACTAGGAATTTTATTATGGTTTTTATAGTGAAATTGTTGAGTTTTTATTTTAACTTGAAACTTTGTTTTATGGGTTTTATAGTGAAATTGTTGAATTTTTTAACTTGGAATCTTTTTTATTGTTTTTAGTGTGAAATTCTTGAGTTATATAACTCGGAACTCTTTTTCGAGTTTTTATAGTGAAATTAATGATTTTTTTTTACAATTTGAACATTTTTATGATTTTTAGAGTGAAACTTTTGAGTTTGTTTACCTTGGAACTTTTTTATTTACATCGAAATTATTGAGTTTATTAAACTTGGAACATTTAATCTGGTGTTTATAGTGAAATTATTGAATTTTTTAACTTTGAACATTTTTTTTATGGATTTTACACCAAAATTGTTGAGTTTTAAATCTAGGAATTTTTTTATGGTTTTTATAGTGAAATTGTTGAGTTTTTATTTTAACTTGAAACTTTGTTTTATTGTTTTTATAGTGAAATTGTTGAATTTTTTTTATTTGGAATCTTTTATATTGTTTTTAATGTGAAATTGTTGAGATATTTAACTCAGAACTCTTTTTCGAGTTTTTATAGTGAAATTACTGATTTTTTAAAACTTGGAACATTTTTATATATTTAGAGTGAAAAACATGGAACATTTAATCTGGTGTTTATAATGAAATTATTGAGTTTTTTAACTTTGAACATTTTTTTAAATGGTTTTTACACTAAAATTGTTTAGTTTTTAAACTAGGAATTTTATTATGGTTTTTATAGTGAAAGTGTTGAGTTTTTATTTTAACTTGAAACTTTGTTTTATGGGTTTTATAGTGAAATTGTTGAATTTTTTAACTTGGAATCTTTTTTTATTGTTTTTAGTGTGAAATTGTTGAGTTATATAACTCGGAACTCTTTTTCGAGTTTTTATAGTGAAATTAATGATTTTTTTTTTACACTTTGAACATTTTTATGATTTTTAGAGTGAAACTTTTGAGTTTGTTTACCTTGGAACTTTTTTTATTTACATCAAAATTATTGAGTTTATTAAACTTGGAACATTTAATCTGGTGTTTATAGTGAAATTATTGAATTTTTTAACTTTGAACATTTTTTTAATGGATTTTACACTAAAATTGTTGAGTTTTAAATCTAGGAATTTTTTTATGGTTTTTATAGTGAAATTGTTGAGTTTTTATTTTAACATGAAACTTTGTTTTATGGTTTTTATAGTGAAATTGTTGAATTTTTTTTATTTGGAATCTTTTATATTATTTTTAATGTGAAATTGTTGAGATATTTAACTCAGAACTCATTTTCGAGTTTTTATAGTGAAATTACTGATTTTTTAAAACTTGGAACATTTTTATGGATTTAGAGTGAAAATTTTGAGTTTCTTTTACCTTGTAACTTTTTTATTTACATCGAAATTATTGAGTTTTTTAAACTTGGAACATTTAATCTGGTGTTTATAATGAAATTATTGAGTTTTTTAACTTTGAACATTTTTTTAAATGGTTTTTACACTAAAATTGTTTAGTTTTTAAACTAGGAATTTTATTATGGTTTTTATAGTGAAATTGTTGAGTTTTTATTTTAACTTGAAACTTTGTTTTATGGGTTTTATAGTGAAATTGTTGAATTTTTTAACTTGGAATCTTTTTTATTGTTTTTAGTGTGAAATTCTTGAGTTATATAACTCGGAACTCTTTTTCGAGTTTTTATAGTGAAATTAATGATTTTTTTTTACAATTTGAACATTTTTATGATTTTTAGAGTGAAACTTTTGAGTTTGTTTACCTTGGAACTTTTTTATTTACATCGAAATTATTGAGTTTATTAAACTTGGAACATTTAATCTGGTGTTTATAGTGAAATTATTGAATTTTTTAACTTTGAACATTTTTTTTATGGATTTTACACCAAAATTGTTGAGTTTTAAATCTAGGAATTTTTTTATGGTTTTTATAGTGAAATTGTTGAGTTTTTATTTTAACTTGAAACTTTGTTTTATTGTTTTTATAGTGAAATTGTTGAATTTTTTTTATTTGGAATCTTTTATATTGTTTTTAATGTGAAATTGTTGAGATATTTAACTCAGAACTCTTTTTCGAGTTTTTATAGTGAAATTACTGATTTTTTAAAACTTGGAACATTTTTATATATTTAGAGTGAAAAACATGGAACATTTAATCTGGTGTTTATAATGAAATTATTGAGTTTTTTAACTTTGAACATTTTTTTAAATGGTTTTTACACTAAAATTGTTTAGTTTTTAAACTAGGAATTTTATTATGGTTTTTATAGTGAAAGTGTTGAGTTTTTATTTTAACTTGAAACTTTGTTTTATGGGTTTTATAGTGAAATTGTTGAATTTTTTAACTTGGAATCTTTTTTTATTGTTTTTAGTGTGAAATTGTTGAGTTATATAACTCGGAACTCTTTTTCGAGTTTTTATAGTGAAATTAATGATTTTTTTTTTACACTTTGAACATTTTTATGATTTTTAGAGTGAAACTTTTGAGTTTGTTTACCTTGGAACTTTTTTTATTTACATCAAAATTATTGAGTTTATTAAACTTGGAACATTTAATCTGGTGTTTATAGTGAAATTATTGAATTTTTTAACTTTGAACATTTTTTTAATGGATTTTACACTAAAATTGTTGAGTTTTAAATCTAGGAATTTTTTTATGGTTTTTATAGTGAAATTGTTGAGTTTTTATTTTAACATGAAACTTTGTTTTATGGTTTTTATAGTGAAATTGTTGAATTTTTTTTATTTGGAATCTTTTATATTATTTTTAATGTGAAATTGTTGAGATATTTAACTCAGAACTCATTTTCGAGTTTTTATAGTGAAATTACTGATTTTTTAAAACTTGGAACATTTTTATGGATTTAGAGTGAAAATTTTGAGTTTCTTTTACCTTGTAACTTTTTTATTTACATCGAAATTATTGAGTTTTTTAAACTTGGAACATTTAATCTGGTGTTTATAATGAAATTATTGAGTTTTTTAACTTTGAACATTTTTTTAAATGGTTTTTACACTAAAATTGTTTAGTTTTTAAACTAGGAATTTTATTATGGTTTTTATAGTGAAATTGTTGAGTTTTTATTTTAACTTGAAACTTTGTTTTATGGGTTTTATAGTGAAATTGTTGAATTTTTTAACTTGGAATCTTTTTTATTGTTTTTAGTGTGAAATTCTTGAGTTATATAACTCGGAACTCTTTTTCGAGTTTTTATAGTGAAATTAATGATTTTTTTTTACAATTTGAACATTTTTATGATTTTTAGAGTGAAACTTTTGAGTTTGTTTACCTTGGAACTTTTTTATTTACATCGAAATTATTGAGTTTATTAAACTTGGAACATTTAATCTGGTGTTTATAGTGAAATTATTGAATTTTTTAACTTTGAACATTTTTTTAATGGATTTTACAATAAAATTGTTGAGTTTTAAATCTAGGAATTTTTTTATGGTTTTTATAGTGAAATTGTTGAGTTTTTATTTTAACATGAAACTTTGTTTTATGGTTTTTATAGTGAAATTGTTGAATTTTTTTTATTTGGAATCTTTTATATTATTTTTAATGTGAAATTGTTGAGATATTTAACTCAGAACTCATTTTCGAGTTTTTATAGTGAAATTACTGATTTTTTAAAACTTGGAACATTTTTATGGATTTAGAGTGAAAATTTTGAGTTTTTTTTACCTTGTAACTTTTTTATTTACATCGAAATTATTGAGTTTTTTAAACTTGGAACATTTAATCTGGTGTTTATAATGAAATTATTGAGTTTTTTAACTTTGAACATTTTTTTAAATGGTTTTTACACTAAAATTGTTTAGATTTTAAACTAGGAATTTTATTATGGTTTTTATAGTGAAATTGTTGAGTTTTTATTTTAACTTGAAACTTTGTTTTATGGGTTTTATAGTGAAATTGTTGAATTTTTTAACTTGAAATCTTTTTTATTGTTTTTAGTGTGAAATTGATGAGTTATTTAACTCGGAACTCTTTTTCGAGTTTTTATAGTGAAATTAATGATTTTTTTTGACACTTTGAACATTTTTATGATTTTTAGAGTGAAACTTTTGAGTTTGTTTACCTTGGAACTTTTTTATTTACATCGAAATTATTGAGTTTATTAAACTTGGAACATTTAATCTGGTGTTTATAGTGAAATTATTGAATTTTTTAACTTTGAACATTTTTTTAATGGATTTTACAATAAAATTGTTGAGTTTTAAATCTAGGAATTTTTTTATGGTTTTTATAGTGAAATTGTTGAGTTTTTATTTTAACATGAAACTTTGTTTTATGGTTTTTATAGTGAAATTGTTGAATTTTTTTTATTTGGAATCTTTTATATTATTTTTAATGTGAAATTGTTGAGATATTTAACTCAGAACTCATTTTCGAGTTTTTATAGTGAAATTACTGATTTTTTAAAACTTGGAACATTTATATGGATTTAGAGTGAAAATTTTGAGTTTTTTTTACCTTGTAACTTTTTTATTTACATCGAAATTATTGAGTTTTTTAAACTTGGAACATTTAATCTGGTGTTTATAATGAAATTATTGAGTTTTTTAACTTTGAACATTTTTTTAAATGGTTTTTACACTAAAATTGTTTAGATTTTAAACTAGGAATTTTATTATGGTTTTTATAGTGAAATTGTTGAGTTTTTATTTTAACTTGAAACTTTGTTTTATGGGTTTTATAGTGAAATTGTTGAATTTTTTAACTTGGAATCTTTTTTATTGTTTTTAGTGTGAAATTGATGAGTTATTTAACTCGGAACTCTTTTTCGAGTTTTTATAGTGAAATTAATGATTTTTTTTTTGACACTTTGAACATTTTTATGATTTTTAGAGTGAAACTTTTGAGTTTGTTTACCTTGGAACTTTTTTATTTACATCGAAATTATTGAGTTTATTAAACTTGGAACATTTAATCTGGTGTTTATAGTGAAATTATTGAATTTTTTAACTTTGAACATTTTTTTAATGGATTTTACAATAAAATTGTTGAGTTTTAAATATCTAGGAATTTTTTTATGGTTTTTATAGTGAAATTGTTGAGTTTTTATTTTAACATGAAACTTTGTTTTATGGTTTTTATAGTGAAATTGTTGAATTTTTTTTATTTGGAATCTTTTATATTATTTTTAATGTGAAATTGTTGAGATATTTAACTCAGAACTCATTTTCGAGTTTTTATAGTGAAATTACTGATTTTTTAAAACTTGGAACATTTTTATGGATTTAGAGTGAAAATTTTGAGTTTCTTTTACCTTGTAACTTTTTTATTTACATCGAAATTATTGAGTTTTTTAAACTTGGAACATTTAATCTGGTGTTTATAATGAAATTATTGAGTTTTTTAACTTTGAACATTTTTTTAAATGGTTTTTACACTAAAATTGTTTAGTTTTTAAACTAGGAATTTTATTATGGTTTTTATAGTGAAATTGTTGAGTTTTTATTTTAACTTGAAACTTTGTTTTATGGGTTTTATAGTGAAATTGTTGAATTTTTTAACTTGGAATCTTTTTTATTGTTTTTAGTGTGAAATTCTTGAGTTATATAACTCGGAACTCTTTTTCGAGTTTTTATAGTGAAATTAATGATTTTTTTTTACAATTTGAACATTTTTATGATTTTTAGAGTGAAACTTTTGAGTTTGTTTACCTTGGAACTTTTTTATTTACATCGAAATTATTGAGTTTATTAAACTTGGAACATTTAATCTGGTGTTTATAGTGAAATTATTGAATTTTTTAACTTTGAACATTTTTTTAATGGATTTTACAATAAAATTGTTGAGTTTTAAATCTAGGAATTTTTTTATGGTTTTTATAGTGAAATTGTTAAGTTTTTATTTTAACATGAAACTTTGTTTTATGGTTTTTATAGTGAAATTGTTGAATTTTTTTTATTTGGAATCTTTTATATTATTTTTAATGTGAAATTGTTGAGATATTTAACTCAGAACTCATTTTCGAGTTTTTATAGTGAAATTACTGATTTTTTAAAACTTGGAACATTTTTATGGATTTAGAGTGAAAATTTTGAGTTTTTTTTACCTTGTAACTTTTTTATTTACATCGAAATTATTGAGTTTTTTAAACTTGGAACATTTAATCTGGTGTTTATAATGAAATTATTGAGTTTTTTAACTTTGAACATTTTTTTAAATGGTTTTTACACTAAAATTGTTTAGATTTTAAACTAGGAATTTTATTATGGTTTTTATAGTGAAATTGTTGAGTTTTTATTTTAACTTGAAACTTTGTTTTATGGGTTTTATAGTGAAATTGTTGAATTTTTTAACTTGAAATCTTTTTTATTGTTTTTAGTGTGAAATTGATGAGTTATTTAACTCGGAACTCTTTTTCGAGTTTTTATAGTGAAATTAATGATTTTTTTTGACACTTTGAACATTTTTATGATTTTTAGAGTGAAACTTTTGAGTTTGTTTACCTTGGAACTTTTTTATTTACATCGAAATTATTGAGTTTATTAAACTTGGAACATTTAATCTGGTGTTTATAGTGAAATTATTGAATTTTTTAACTTTGAACATTTTTTTAATGGATTTTACAATAAAATTGTTGAGTTTTAATAAATCTAGGAATTTTTTTATGGTTTTTATAGTGAAATTGTTGAGTTTTTATTTTAACATGAAACTTTGTTTTATGGTTTTTATAGTGAAATTGTTGAATTTTTTTTATTTGGAATCTTTTATATTATTTTTAATGTGAAATTGTTGAGATATTTAACTCAGAACTCATTTTCGAGTTTTTATAGTGAAATTACTGATTTTTTAAAACTTGGAACATTTATATGGATTTAGAGTGAAAATTTTGAGTTTTTTTTACCTTGTAACTTTTTTATTTACATCGAAATTATTGAGTTTTTTAAACTTGGAACATTTAATCTGGTGTTTATAATGAAATTATTGAGTTTTTTAACTTTGAACATTTTTTTAAATGGTTTTTACACTAAAATTGTTTAGATTTTAAACTAGGAATTTTATTATGGTTTTTATAGTGAAATTGTTGAGTTTTTATTTTAACTTGAAACTTTGTTTTATGGGTTTTATAGTGAAATTGTTGAATTTTTTAACTTGAAATCTTTTTTATTGTTTTTAGTGTGAAATTGATGAGTTATTTAACTCGGAACTCTTTTTCGAGTTTTTATAGTGAAATTAATGATTTTTTTTGACACTTTGAACATTTTTATGATTTTTAGAGTGAAACTTTTGAGTTTGTTTACCTTGGAACTTTTTTATTTACATCGAAATTATTGAGTTTATTAAACTTGGAACATTTAATCTGGTGTTTATAGTGAAATTATTGAATTTTTTAACTTTGAACATTTTTTTAATGGATTTTACAATAAAATTGTTGAGTTTTAAATCTAGGAATTTTTTTATGGTTTTTATAGTGAAATTGTTGAGTTTTTATTTTAACATGAAACTTTGTTTTATGGTTTTTATAGTGAAATTGTTGAATTTTTTTTATTTGGAATCTTTTATATTATTTTTAATGTGAAATTGTTGAGATATTTAACTCAGAACTCATTTTCGAGTTTTTATAGTGAAATTACTGATTTTTTAAAACTTGGAACATTTATATGGATTTAGAGTGAAAATTTTGAGTTTTTTTTACCTTGTAACTTTTTTATTTACATCGAAATTATTGAGTTTTTTAAACTTGGAACATTTAATCTGGTGTTTATAATGAAATTATTGAGTTTTTTAACTTTGAACATTTTTTTAAATGGTTTTTACACTAAAATTGTTTAGATTTTAAACTAGGAATTTTATTATGGTTTTTATAGTGAAATTGTTGAGTTTTTATTTTAACTTGAAACTTTGTTTTATGGGTTTTATAGTGAAATTGTTGAATTTTTTAACTTGGAATCTTTTTTATTGTTTTTAGTGTGAAATTGATGAGTTATTTAACTCGGAACTCTTTTTCGAGTTTTTATAGTGAAATTAATGATTTTTTTTTTGACACTTTGAACATTTTTATGATTTTTAGAGTGAAACTTTTGAGTTTGTTTACCTTGGAACTTTTTTATTTACATCGAAATTATTGAGTTTATTAAACTTGGAACATTTAATCTGGTGTTTATAGTGAAATTATTGAATTTTTTAACTTTGAACATTTTTTTAATGGATTTTACAATAAAATTGTTGAGTTTTAAATATCTAGGAATTTTTTTATGGTTTTTATAGTGAAATTGTTGAGTTTTTATTTTAACATGAAACTTTGTTTTATGGTTTTTATAGTGAAATTGTTGAATTTTTTTTATTTGGAATCTTTTATATTATATTTAATGTGAAATTGTTGAGATAATTAACTCAGAACTCATTTTCGAGTTTTTATAGTGAAATTACTGATTTTTTAAAACTTGGAACATTTTTATGGATTTAGAGTGAAAATTTTGAGTTTTTTTTACCTTGTAACTTTTTTATTTACATCAAAATTATTGAGTTTTTTAAACTTGGAACATTTAATCTGGTGTTTATAATGAAATTATTGAGTTTTTTAACTTTGAACATTTTTTTAAATGGTTTTTACACTAAAATTGTTTAGTTTTTAAACTAGAATTTTATTTTGGTTTTTATAGTGAAATTGTTGAGTTTTTATTTTAACTTGAAACTTTGTTTTATGGGTTTTATAGTGAAATTGTTGAATTTTTTTAACTTGGAATCTTTTTTATTGTTTTTAGTGTGAAATTGTTGAGTTATTTAACTCGAAACTCTTTTTCGTGTTTTTATAGTGAAATTAATGATTTTTTTGACACTTTGAACATTTTTATGATTTTTAGAGTGAAACTTTTGAGTTTGTTTACCTTGGAACTTTTTTATTTACATCGAAATTATTGAGTTTATTAAACTTGGAACATTTAATCTGGTGTTTATAGTGAAATTATTGAATTTTTTAACTTTGAACATTTTTTTTATGGATTTTACACCAAAATTGTTGAGTTTTAAATCTAGGAATTTTTTTATGGTTTTTATAGTGAAATTGTTGAGTTTTTATTTTAACTTGAAACTTTGTTTTATTGTTTTTATAGTGAAATTGTTGAATTTTTTTTATTTGGAATCTTTTATATTGTTTTTAATGTGAAATTGTTGAGATATTTAACTCAGAACTCTTTTTCGAGTTTTTATAGTGAAATTACTGATTTTTTAAAACTTGGAACATTTTTATATATTTAGAGTGAAAAACATGGAACATTTAATCTGGTGTTTATAATGAAATTATTGAGTTTTTTAACTTTGAACATTTTTTTAAATGGTTTTTACACTAAAATTGTTTAGTTTTTAAACTAGGAATTTTATTATGGTTTTTATAGTGAAAGTGTTGAGTTTTTATTTTAACTTGAAACTTTGTTTTATGGGTTTTATAGTGAAATTGTTGAATTTTTTAACTTGGAATCTTTTTTTATTGTTTTTAGTGTGAAATTGTTGAGTTATATAACTCGGAACTCTTTTTCGAGTTTTTATAGTGAAATTAATGATTTTTTTTTTACACTTTGAACATTTTTATGATTTTTAGAGTGAAACTTTTGAGTTTGTTTACCTTTGAACTTTTTTTATTTACATCAAAATTATTGAGTTTATTAAACTTGGAACATTTAATCTGGTGTTTATAGTGAAATTATTGAATTTTTTAACTTTGAACATTTTTTTAATGGATTTTACACTAAAATTGTTGAGTTTTAAATCTAGGAATTTTTTTATGGTTTTTATAGTGAAATTGTTGAGTTTTTATTTTAACATGAAACTTTGTTTTATGGTTTTTATAGTGAAATTGTTGAATTTTTTTTATTTGGAATCTTTTATATTATTTTTAATGTGAAATTGTTGAGATATTTAACTCAGAACTCATTTTCGAGTTTTTATAGTGAAATTACTGATTTTTTAAAACTTGGAACATTTTTATGGATTTAGAGTGAAAATTTTGAGTTTCTTTTACCTTGTAACTTTTTTATTTACATCGAAATTATTGAGTTTTTTAAACTTGGAACATTTAATCTGGTGTTTATAATGAAATTATTGAGTTTTTTAACTTTGAACATTTTTTTAAATGGTTTTTACACTAAAATTATTTAGTTTTTAAACTAGGAATTTTATTATGGTTTTTATAGTGAAATTGTTGAGTTTTTATTTTAACTTGAAACTTTGTTTTATGGGTTTTATAGTGAAATTGTTGAATTTTTTAACTTGGAATCTTTTTTATTGTTTTTAGTGTGAAATTCTTGAGTTATATAACTCGGAACTCTTTTTCGAGTTTTTATAGTGAAATTAATGATTTTTTTTTACAATTTGAACATTTTTATGATTTTTAGAGTGAAAATTTTGAGTTTGTTTACCTTGGAACTTTTTTATTTACATCGAAATTATTGAGTTTATTAAACTTGGAACATTTAATCTGGTGTTTATAGTGAAATTATTGAATTTTTTAACTTTGAACATTTTTTTAATGGATTTTACAATAAAATTGTTGAGTTTTAAATCTAGGAATTTTTTTATGGTTTTTATAGTGAAATTGTTAAGTTTTTATTTTAACATGAAACTTTGTTTTATGGTTTTTATAGTGAAATTGTTGAATTTTTTTTATTTGGAATCTTTTATATTATTTTTAATGTGAAATTGTTGAGATATTTAACTCAGAACTCATTTTCGAGTTTTTATAGTGAAATTACTGATTTTTTAAAACTTGGAACATTTTTATGGATTTAGAGTGAAAATTTTGAGTTTTTTTTACCTTGTAACTTTTTTATTTACATCGAAATTATTGAGTTTTTTAAACTTGGAACATTTAATCTGGTGTTTATAAAGAAATTATTGAGTTTTTTAACTTTGAACATTTTTTTAAATGGTTTTTACACTAAAATTGTTTAGATTTTAAACTAGGAATTTTATTATGGTTTTTATAGTGAAATTGTTGAGTTTTTATTTTAACTTGAAACATTGTTTTATGGGTTTTATAGTGAAATTGTTGAATTTTTTAACTTGAAATCTTTTTTATTGTTTTTAGTGTGAAATTGATGAGTTATTTAACTCGGAACTCTTTTTCGAGTTTTTATAGTGAAATTAATGATCTTTTTTTTGACACTTTGAACATTTTTATGATTTTTAGAGTGAAACTTTTGAGTTTGTTTACCTTGGAACTTTTTTATTTACATCGAAATTATTGAGTTTATTAAACTTGGAACATTTAATCTGGTGTTTATAGTGAAATTATTGAATTTTTTAACTTTGAACATTTTTTTAATGGATTTTACAATAAAATTGTTGAGTTTTAAATCTAGGAATTTTTTTATGGTTTTTATAGTGAAATTGTTGAGTTTTTATTTTAACATGAAACTTTGTTTTATGGTTTTTATAGTGAAATTGTTGAATTTTTTTTATTTGGAATCTTTTATATTATTTTTAATGTGAAATTGTTGAGATATTTAACTCAGAACTCATTTTCGAGTTTTTATAGTGAAATTACTGATTTTTTAAAACTTGGAACATTTTTATGGATTTAGAGTGAAAATTTTGAGTTTTTTTTACCTTGTAACTTTTTTATTTACATCGAAATTATTGAGTTTTTTAAACTTGGAACATTTAATCTGGTGTTTATAATGAAATTATTGAGTTTTTTAACTT
>CAWYPZ010000053.1:65000-90000 GCA_963966055.1 Lathyrus aphaca | reverse complement strand
TGAGAATCTTTTTGAACTGTCTTCCAAGCATAGCAATGTTTTCTGATAAGTTTTCATCAGTTTCTGATTCATCATTTTCTTCTTCTTTTTCAGTATTTGACATCAAGGCTATGCTTTTGTTCTTCTTTACAATTGTGTCATTCATTCCCATCTCGAATGTTTGAAGGGAACCAATGAGCTCTTCAACTTTCATTGTGCATATGTCTTGAGCTTCTTCTATTGCTGTGACCTTCATGTCAAATCTTTTTGGCAAAGATCTGAGAATCTTTCTTACAAGCTTTTCATCAGTCATCTTTTCTCCCAGGGCTCCAGAAGTATTTGCTATTTCTAAGATGTTCATGTAGAATTCATGAATTGTCTCATCTTCCTTCATTCTCAAGTTTTCAAACTTGGTGGTGAGAAGTTGAAGTCTTGACATCTTTACCTTTGATGTTCCTTCATGAGTTGTTTTGAGAGTGTCCCAAACATCTTTGGCCAGCTCACAGTGATGCACAAGTCTAAAGATGTTCCTATCAATGCCATTGAATAAAGCATTTAAGGCCTTGGAGTTGCCAAGTGGTGAATCTTCTTCCTCCTTACTCCATTCTTCTTCAGGTTTCAACACTTTTGCTCCATCTTTGGTGTCTTGGACAGGATGTTCCCATCCATTGTTGACTGCTTTCCAGGCCCTATTGTCAAGTGATCTTAAGAATGAAATCATTCTTGGCTTCCAGTAGTCATAATTAGATCCATCCAGTATAGGTGGTCTATTTACTGATCCTATATCTCTGTCCATGTTTCCAGAATTTGTATTCCCTAGATCTCACCCAGTATAAACAGGCAGGGTGCCTGCTCTGATGCCAATTGAAATTCTGTGATCAGGTATGAGATGCCGAATGAGATGTTTAAACACTTGACAACTTAACCACAAACCTAAAGTGCAGGAAAATTAAACAACACAGTAATTTGTTAACCCAGTTCAGTGTATAACCACACTTACATCTGGAGGCTACCAAGCCAGGAGGAAATCCACTATAAGTAATATTAATTCTAGACTTAAACTACCCAGTTTAATCTTTCACTTAATATCTACCCAATGCAATTTCTACCTAAGACACAACTTAGATATGAGTACCAACTCACTCCCCCTCAATCACACAGTGATCTTGTTTACAAGTTTAATAAAATTGAAGTCATACTTCAAACAAAAACAGCTTGATCTTACTTCACAATTTCAATCAAGACACAAATACACTTTTGCTTAAAAGCTCATAAAGTGGTACAATAAAAACAACCTGCTATTAAAACACAAAATACCCTATTTTTTCTTCTTAAATTCGTACTCAATTCTGAGAGTTTCTGTTGCTTAAATAGGTGTATGGAATTTGGGCTTTTTGTAGGTTTATCCAATCCTGAAACGCATGCAGCTTCCACCTTGAATTAGGGTTTGTTACTTCCTAGATTCTAGGTGATTCAGTTCTTCTGATTATGCTGAAGTCTCATAACAACACTCCCTACAGATGCGCCTTATTCTGTTTTGTCCATCCATAATTAATTCCAGATAACTTTCCTTAAATCACTCAGTTCTGTTAGTCATTAATTAATTCTGGTAGCAGGTTTGAGATGTCACAACATCTGTTGGGACATCCTGAAAAACTGAACTAAAATCATTAACTGATACAATGTCACAACATCTGATGTGACATCCTGTAAACTGAACTTATATCATTAACTGATACAATGTCCAAACATCTGGTGTGACATCCTTAATTAAGTTCATTTACTTATACTCTGTTTGATAATGTCCCAACATCTGATAGGACATCCTGAACTGAATTCAACATTTCTTGTTGGTCAAAAATTCTGCCAATTCTAAACATCTACAAACTCCCCCTTTGGCTAATTTTTGGCTAACATTCTTTTCTGATTATCAGAGTGCAGCAGAAGTTCTTTTATCAGAGTACAGCAGATCTTTTCTATTGAGTCATGTGTGAGTTTACTCCCCCTCAAACATATATGTATTCAGTCTTGTTGCAACAGAAATTTTTCATTAACATCACAGATTTAGTTCAGAAGCAAACAGAGGTTTTTCATTAATAACTAAACAACATTATACATTGTTGTTGTTGTTCTTGTTCTCCCCCTTGTTAGACATAAATTTGGGGCCAAAGTTACTAAGTCAAAATTACAATGCAGAAGCTGTCATTACATATTCCTCACATACAAATTTCACTCAGACTCCTCATAGTCAGTTTCTTCCTCTTCCTCGGTCTCCTCATCAGAAGTAGCAGCTTTCTGAGCACTTTCTTCAATCTCCAGCCTTTGGATAATTTCCTCAAGCTTCTGCTTCCTTGCATCCAGTTCTTTGCAAGTGCTTTTCAGTTCAGCAATCAATGCAGCTTTAGAGATTGGAGACTTTGCCTTTGAAGGACCAGCAGATGTCCCAGAGGGAGCTTCAACATCAGCTGCATGATGACTCAAGAACAGCTTGTAGTGGAAGGCCAGAGGGCTTTCTCTTTTGCAAATGGAGTCCTTCTCAGTGAGGATACCAGGATACTGACTCAGCATTATTCCACACAGCAAGGAAGGGAAGGTAATTGGCAGCTTTGTTGCAGATGATCCAGCATGCTTCAATGTCTGATCAAAGATATAAGCTCCATAATCCAGCTTTGTTTGGGTGCCCACAGCAAATATGAACCTGCCCAATCCAGTTGATATTGAGGATGTATGGTTGGTAGGGAACCAGTTTCCTGTGCCAATCCTATTCAGCATGGCATATTTCCTTGTCAGCATGCTAACTGAGAGCTTCCCTTTAACTGACCAAGTCTTGACCTGATTAGCAGTGATAACCTTGCAAACCTGGTTATCAGTCTTCCCTAACTCATTTGGACCATCAGATTCTCTTCCAAGGTATTGGTTGATAACCCTAGGAGAGAATTCTATACACCTTCCTCTTACATATACTTTTCTAAATTCAGTAGACTTACCATCAGCACAATCTTCTTGGAGGTTGACTATGAATTCCTTGACAAGCAGCTCATAGCAAGGAGAGAAGTTGGAGACTGTCGCGGTGAGAATCGGATACCAAACTATTGATTAAGCTTGGTTCGCAAAACATTTAATGTTCACCACCGACTTTAATTTAATCCAAAAGGAAAAGGGAAAAAGATCGTAAAAACCCTAAATGAGGAGAAACTAGGTTCGGGGGTTGATTATACCTAGGGAAGGTGTTAGCATCCTAAGCATCCGCAGTATCCTACGGGAACCTCTTGTTAATATTTGTAATTTTGTTATTTATTGCTTGTTAAAAATTATGGGAACCTAAGGTTTTATTTCTAATGGTGCTCGCACAACATCGCATCGATGCCTACGTATCGGGTATAGAATCAGAGCACTCGTAGTTCTCCTAAGGATTAACGAACACTTGGTTACGCTCAAGGTTCGCGGGGGAGGTAAGTGTTATGGCAAACACTCACGTGACTTTAAGAAAGTCACAAAAAGTTATAAAATAGAAAGCTAAGGACCTAATGGCTAAGGACCTAAGGATGAGGGACCTAATTGCTAAGGTCAAAATGGTAACTAGGGATGGCTAAACTTCCTATGACATTGAGTCAACTGCAGGAGTCTTTCCCTTTTGGATTGAAAAGCATAGACAAAAATAAATAAATGAGGGTGCAAGCTCCTAAGTCTAAGCAAAGGCTGCTACTTGCAAAAATAAATTGGATAAAGTAAATAGACAATGCAAAGTAAAGGGTTTAGTAACTGGGCTATGGCTCGATATATGGATCGAGAATGCGGGGGTGGAAAACAAGCGCAGTGCGACAAATTGTTTAAGTTAGGAAGCTGTGAAGTGTGAGGAACTGTGCAGATGGCGATCGTAAAACGATCGACTTACGTGTGTGATTGAAGTGTATATGAACTCAACTTGGCGTTGGACCAATGATTATTATCTTGAAAATTAAAGTTAATATGGTGAGCGCTTCATGTTTTATCTTAGCATTTTATGGTCATCTTGCAAAATAAAATCAAACAATACATACAACCAAAATAATGAAAAATTAAATCATGCACATATTCACACAAAAGAGAAATAAACTTAAATTTAATCTCTCACACTAAAGGGACACACCTAAACTAGTCAAACCTAAACTACCCCACAACTAATTAAAAACGAAAAAAGGACATTATTTTTATTATTTTATTATTTTTAGATTTTTCAAAGAAAAAGATAAATTGAAAATAAATTCTAAAAAACCTTAAGTTTGAAATAAGATAAAACTGACCTTGAAAATAATTAGATAAAATAGAAGAAAATATTTTTTATTTTTATTTTTTTTAGATATACTTAAAGAAAGTAATAAATTAAAATTAAAATGATAATAATAACAATTTTTAATAACAAAAGTTTAATAAAGATAAAGAAATGTTTTTTTTTTTAGAATAAAAAAAATTAAGAAATAAATAAGAAGAGTTTTTTTTAGATTTTTAGATATGTTAAGTGAAAGTTAAATAAAATAAAAGAAGGTTAATTATAAATAATTTTTTTTGGGTTTTCTATAACAATACATGAAAATAAAGTAAGGTGAAAGCTAAAACTTGTTTTTTTGATTTTTCTAACAAATATTTAAAAATAATAAAATGAGATAAATGACAACTTTTTTGATTTGATTTTTTTTTAATAATAATATCTAATAATAATAAAAGGAGAAAGATGTTATTTGATTTGTTTTCTTTAAATGAGACCTAAAGATGAGGAAAGAGACTAAGTATAATTATTTTTGAATTTTTCTAATAATACCTATAAATAAGGAAATAGACTAAGTATATTTATTTTTTTGAATTTTTTTCTAATAATACCTATAAATAGGGAAATAGACTAAGTATATTTATTTTTTTTGAATTTTTTTCTAACAATACCTATAAATAAGGAAAGTGAATAAATGCTAATATATTTTGATATTTTTATAATAACACCTAAAAAGGAACTAGGGAGACAAAATTTGATTTTTTTTCTAAATAATAAAGGCAATCTTTTTTATAATTATAATAATTATTATTATATCTACAAAATTTAAATGAAAGTAAATACAATATTTTTTTATACATTTTTTATGTGTATATATAGATCTAACTATAAAAATAAAATTAGAAAAGAAAGTTTTTAAAAGTTTTTTTTTTTATAATATTTAATTTATATATATTTGGATTCTTAACTAGAAAAGAGAATTTTGAAATTAAAAATTTTATTATTTTATATAGATCTAAATTTCTAACTAAATGTACTAATAATAAAAAAAAGAAAATTTGAAATTAAAAGTTTATTTATCTATTGTGTATATACATTTTAACTAACTATAATAACAATAATAGAAAAGAAAAAATGTTAAAATGAAAATGTTTTTTATTTATTTTATATGTATATAGGAAATATAATAGTGGAAAAGAGAATTGAAATTTTAAAGATTTTTTTTTGTATAAGTATATAGATTTTTTTTAACTAATAATAATGAAAAAAAAAAAAGTATTAAATTTAAAACGTTTTCATTTATTTTGTATATATATATTTTAACTAGATATAATAATAATGGAAAAGAAAAGAATGGGCTGATATAATTAACTTAACAATGATAAAAAAAAATGAAATTATAAACACATTAAAAAGAAATTAAAAGGAAAGGGGATTTCCCCTCTGTCTCTCACGCTCTTCTCTGTCTCTCTCACAAGCGCTGCTGTTTCTCTCAATCTCAGAAAAAGGAAAAGAAAGAAAGGTCCTCACCCTCAATCTCTCAGATCGCCTCCGTCTCACTCTTGTAATCGCGGATTCGCTCTCAGGTATCTCGCTGTCTCTCACTCGCGATTGTTCTTGGTCACGGCGGCGGTCAATCGCGTCTCTCCCTCTCGGCTTCTGCTCTCTCAATCTCGCGACTCACTCTCAGTCACGGTGAAGGTTTTGGTTTGGAAGAGGTAAGTTCTTCTTCATCAATCATCTCTTTTTGTTGCTGGTTTCTAAAAAAAGGTTCAAGGTTTTCAAATGGGTTCAAATGGGTTTGTTATTTCAGTTTCAATTTGAGGGAATGTGTGTTTGGATTTTAGGGATTTTGTTGCATAAATTGATTTTGTGGTGTTTTGGCTTGTGTTTATGGTTCAGCTTCGAGGTGTGGAGGAGATTGTCACAGTGAGGGTGAGCAAGGCGATGGCGGTGATGCTGTTGAAGGAGGGTCGATGTTCGTTTGGCTTTTGAAGGTGGTTGGAGTTTCAGGTTGCTGTGTTACGGTGATGGTGGGCTGAAGTAAGGGTTTCGGTGCGGTGATGACTCAAAGTGTTTGGTTCGGTTTGATGGCTTTTGCAGGTCTTATGAGGTGTGTGGTGGTAAGTGGTTCACGGCGACGGTGAGATGGAAAGGGTGATTCAATGGATTTGATGGTGTTGTTGTTTATGCGATGAAGGGGTGAATAAAGGTGGAAATGGATTCAGCCTCACAGTGTTCTGTTTGGCGGCGGTTTGAGTTTGATTGGAGGCGGTGAAGAATGGTTTTGACTTTGATGGTGAAACGGTTCTGGGTGATGAATGGTTTGTGGTATTCATCCTTTTCATCTTAGCTTTGTTTCTTTTTTGTTTTTGTGTATGATTGCTGCTTGATTGTTGATGATTTTCTTACAGGTTTTGAGAGAGGTCCTGAAATGGTTCTGTGAGTTCACGATAGTAAGGGACGAAGAGTGGCGTTTTACTGAAGGTAATTTCAACAGAACTATTTTTTGCCTTCAAAAAACTTCCTTATGTATTTTTCTGTGTGCTTTTGATATGGTCTCTGGGTGAGTTTTGTGGCTATTGGTTTCACGTTTTCCTTTTTTTGAAATTTTAAATGTTAATTTTGCTTTGTGAATGCAGGTTAGAAATAAAGCTAAGAAGGAAATTAAATATGGACACATGCTAAAAAAAGGTGAAGGAAAGGAAAAGAGAAAGATTACCGCCCGAACGTTATCGGGGTGAAGAATCCCAAGTGGTAGGCCTCTACTCCTTGATTGTTGTTTTGCTGAAACTCTTGTTCTCTTTGCTCTCCTTTTTTTTTTTTTTGGAATTTAAGTTTGGCTGGACTTTTGTGTTGTTTTGGACTGTTTTTGAGTGTAGTTTATGGGGCTGGTTTGATGATGTTTTGGGACTGTTATGAGGGACTGTTTTGTAGTTGTTTTCTGGGTGTTATGGGACTGTTTTGTTGGGGTTTTTGATGCTGAAATTTGTAAGTTTAGTGGCTGGTTTGATGATGCTTGAGGCTGAATGTTTGTGTATTTTTTTTTGTGTTGAGGACCTCCTTTGGTAGTTTATAGAAGGCTGAATTTGTAGTGTCTTTTTTTTTTATAGCTGTTCTGATTTTTGTACCATAAAACTTGTAGGTGAAGGGTGCTTGGAAGGAGGGAACAAATGCTGAATTTTTGTGGAGGAAGTGGAGCAGAGTGCAGGCTGTTGGTGGCTGCAGGCCTGCTGTGGGTGGCTGTGGAGCAGGCTGAGTTTTGTGGTCCTGCTGGAAATTGTATTTTTGTGCTGAATTTTGAATTTGGGACAGGCTGAATTTGTATTCTAGTGCTGAATTTTTTGTACAAATTTCTTTCTTTTTTCTATGTAATTGTAACAAAACAACATTATAGAATAAACTGATTATTTACATTTGATTATGATTTGAAATTGAACACTAATGTTGAGAATGAGAACTTTAAATTAAAATCTAAACATAAACTTAAATTAGAAATGAATTAAAGAGATATTAAACTTAAAATTAAAAATAACTTATAAACTTAAATAAATAAACTTGTAACTAAAATGAATAATAAAAAAGAAATTGGAAATAAATTGAAAATGAAATCTTAAACTAAAAAATAAAAATCAGAAACTGAAATTAAATTAGAAATATAAACTTGAAAAAAATGGGCTAAAAGAAATAAACAATTAGAGATTATAATTAAATTAGAAATGGAACTAAACTAACTAAAAAATGATGAATTAAAAATAAAAGTTAAAAAAATAAAAATCACATTAAGAAATAAAAACCTTGAAAATAGAAATGAAATTACATTTTTTTTTTAAATCTTGAAATTGGAAATAAAATTACATTTTTACTTAACGAAACTTTGAGAATAAATAGATAGAAATTAAAATTAACATTAAAATTAAAACACGAAAATAAATTAAAAGGTTAGAAATGAGAAATAGAAATTAAATTAAAATGGAAGCTTATAAGTGAAAAGAAATTAAGAATTATAAACAGCTAGAAAAATGAGAAGAAAGCAACAGAAAATAAATCGGGAAAAATCCCTGCTAAATGCGATGAATGTATGATTATGATGCGAGCGATTAGGGGTAAAATTTGGGGTGTGACAGTTGCCCCCATTTAAATAACTTTACCAGATGGCGTGAATGACAATAGGCACTCATGAGATCATGGTGAAAGGTATTTAAATACAGAAATAACCGGAAATTTTGCCCCTAAATGCAATGTTATGCTGGACTACAAACTATCTAACTCTGCAACCCTTATGCAATGAAATGATGATTATGGTATGAATGATTAGAATGAGAATGAACGACGACCACAAGCCAAGACTCACTGGGGATGACAAACACCTGGAGACGACAGACACCGGGGATAAATAAACGAAAATAGGACATATTCAAAGTGATAAATCAACAGGTTCAAGTGTAACTGTTGACACTAAGAATAACAAAAGACGGGAACAAAAGGAAATCCAAAGCGTTGGATCAACGAACACAGACAAAATAAAATAAAATTCAAAGTGACTGCGCGGTGGCTCAATGCGACCAACTGACACCAAGAACACAAACAAGACAAGGAAATAAATCGAAGTGGTTGACCAATGGCTCTATGCGACCAAATGACTGAGAAGTAAAAGGCAACATATTCAAAGTGAATGCGCAGCGGCTCGATGCGACCAACTGACACTAAGAATAACAAAATAAACATTCAAAGGGAAAGTACAGCGGCTCTATGCGACCAACTGTCACCATGAATAGCAACAAAAATATTCGAAGTGAATGCGCAGCGGCTCGATGCGACCAACTGACACTAAGAATACAACAAACTAAACATCCAAAAAGAATGTGCAGTGGCTCAATGCGACCAACTGTCATTGGAAAAAAATAGAAACGACACAATATTCAAAGTGAATGCGCAGCGGCTCGATGCGACCAACTGACACTAAGAATAACAACAGGCTTATTCAAGGTGAATGCGCAGCGGCTCGATGCGACCAACTGACACCATGAATAGAAATAGGACACAAAATTCAAAGAGAATGTGCAGTGGCTCAATGCGACCAACTGTCACTGGGAATAATAAACATAATATTCAAAGTGAATGCGCAGCGGTTCGATGCGACCAACTGACACTAAGAATAGAAATGACACAAAATTCAAAGCGAATGCGCAGCGGCTCGATGCGACCAACTGACACCATGAATAATAACAAAAATAAACATTCAAAGGGAATGTGCAGTGGCTCTATGCGACCAACTGTCATTGGAAAAGATAAACATAATATTCAAAGTGAAAGCGCAGTGGCTCGATGCGACCAACTGACACTAAGAATAAAGACAAGATAAACATATTCATAGTGAATGCGCAGCGGCTCAATGCGACCAACTGACACTAAGAATAGAAACGAAGATACATTCAAAGTGAATGCGCAACAGGTTAGAAAAACCGGTTGACACTAAGAATGATAAAGACAAAGTAGTCAAAATATTCAAAAATGGTAAATTAGCAGGTTCAAATGTAACTGCCGACACCGAGGATAAGGAAGGAAATCACAGTGATTTAGTAGCGACTCTATGCGACCAGCTAACATTGGGGATAGAATGGAGACCACCCAAAAATGAACCAACGGCTCTAAGTGACTGGCTAACGCAAAGAAATAACAGCAAAATATGTTGGAGTATTCAAATAAGATAAGATATCCAAACTCTGGAAATTCCTTCAGGAACCATCAGGAGAAAGGTACAAGTATGTACAAAATCAAATGGACTTGGATTTAAAATAAAGGTTTCAGGACCTGCTTAAAAGATTTGTGCCAATGACAATTGGACTTCAAGGAGACATTGGTGGTCATAAAAACAAATACCAATCACAATTAGAATTCCACGGGGAACACCAGCAATTACTGGGGACAAATAACAAATGGTAAACCATCTCGGGTACCAACAACAATGAATTCTCAAATTGAACACTAATGATATCTGGACCTGGAGTTAGACAGACGACGACTGGGGAAAGATAAATGCTAATGTTAAATGCGCATGATTGAGCATGATGCGAATGATCATGATATGCAAATGTTGACTCAAAAGAGACAAAGAGTTTTGACAAGACTCAAACAGGGAGTAGGCTCTCAACACCAATACTCAGGCGAGCCATATGAAAAAACACTGGGGGATGTCTTCAAACTTGGAAATCATGCTTGGTCCAAGGATCCATCCAAGAGTGTTATCAGTTTTGAACTTCTATGGAGATTTCTGTAACAATAGTATAAAAGTGTTGTTGCAAACCAGGGCTTCTTGGGGAAACAGAAGGCTCTTTTTTTTTAATTTTCCAAAGTCAAAGAAACTTAAAAGTCTTTCAGTGTGTTTTCAAAAACATTTTCCTTAAAAAAAACTTATCATTTTCAGAGTTAAATTGTAATCAAGTGATGGCATTTTGCATAACAAAAGAAAATAAGAAGCTGAACAACAAAATCCATAGGCAAAGTTTGTATTTTATTCAAGAATGGTAGCTTGCCGATGGCAAAAACTCCATGGGAAATTACAATTTGGAAATGGCAATGGGGAAAGGTCTACATTGAATCCAACGACCACTACAATCCCTAATAACTAAGACTGCCCGACACCTTGCTTCTGACGAGAGCAATTGGATCGATCTTCCAGTATGATTCTTCAGTAATGGTAAACACCATCTGATACAGTCAAATGCCTTTGTCCCTAACTTTTGCCTGGACCGCCCTTTCGGGTTTTCAATCCACCGGGACGCTCTTTTTTGCCTAAGCCGCCCTTTCGGGTTTTCAACTTAGCGAGCTCTTTTTTTCATTTTTATCCCTAACTTTTGCCTGGATCTCCTTCATAGGTTTTGATCCACCGGGATACCCATTTTTGCCTAGGTCGCCATTTCTGGTTTTCGACCTATCGGGTTTTATTTAGGCATAATATTTTTTGACTGCATCAGAATTCACCGGGTGCTTCAGCTGTTCACCATCCATAGTTGTAAGGATTAAGGAACCTCCGGAGAATGCCATCTTCACAACATATGGGCCTTCATAGTTAGGACTCCATTTTCCACGCATGTCTTTGTGGACTGGCAAGATTTTCTTGAGTACAAGATCTCCTTCTTTGAATTCTCGAATGCGGACTTTCTTGTCAAATGCTCTCTTGATGCGCTTCTGGTACATCTGGCCATGGCACATGGCGGTCATTCTCTTCTCATCAATGAGGTTCAGTTGGTCAAACCTGCTCTGGACCCACTCAGCTTCCTCCAGTTTGGTTTCCATCAAGATTCTCAAAGATGGTATCTCTACTTCGATAGGGAGAACTGCATCCATCCCATACACCAGAGAGAAAGGGGTTGCCCCTGTTGAAGTGCGAACTGATGTTCTGTATCCGTGTAAAGCATATGGTAACATCTCGTGCCAATCTTTGTAAGTTTTTACCATCTTCTGCAGAATCTTTTTGATGTTCTTGTTTGCAGCTTCAACAGCTCCGTTCATCTTCGGACGATAAGGAGAAGAGTTATGATGTTCAATCTTGAATGTATCACACAACTCCTTCATCGTCTTGTTGTTCAAATTGGTCCCATTATCTGTGATGATTCGGCTTGGGATCCCATAACGGCAGATAATTTGATTCTTGATGAAACGGGTAACCACTTGCTTTGTCACATTGGCGTAGGAAGCTGCTTCTACCCATTTGGTGAAATAATCAATTGCGACCAAGATAAACCGATGACCATTGGAAGCTTTAGGCTCAATTGCCCCTATCATGTCAATGCCCCACATTGAGAAAGGCCAAGGCGATGACAGAACATTCAAAAGCGTTGGAGGTACGTGCACCTTGTCGGCATAAATCTGGCATTTATGACACTTCCTGGCATACTTGAAACAATCTGATTCCATGGTCAACCAGAAGTATCCAGCTCTCAAAATCTTCCTGGACATGGCGTGTCCATTGGCATGCGTTCCAAATGATCCTTCGTGGATTTCCCTGATCAATAAGTCTGCTTCGCACTTGTCCACACATCTGAGCAGAACCATATCATGATTTCTCTTGTAAAGCACATTGTTGCTGAGGAAAAATTTGGACGCCAATCTTCTTAAAGTCTTCTTGTCTAGATTTGTTGCGTCAGCTGGGTACTCCTGATTTTGCAAGTAGTTCTTGATGTCGTAGAACCACGGTTTCTCATCAGTTTCCTCTTCGACCAGTAGGCAGTAGGCTGGTGCAGTTCTTCGCTCGATTGTAATGAGTGGAGCTTCATTAAGAAATCTGACTTGAAACATAGAGGCCAGCATTGCCAAGGCATCTGCAATTTGATTCTCTGCCCTCAGAACATGATGGAAAGTGACTTCATCAAAGTATTTGATCAATTCCACAATATGGGCTCGGTAAGGGATCAACTTCTCATCACGAGTCTCCCATTCACCTTTGACTTGGTAAATTACTAAGGCTGAGTCTCCATATACATCCAGAATCTTGATTCTGGTATCAATTGCAGCTTCGATACCCAAAATACAAGCTTCATACTCTGCGATGTTGTTTGTACATTCAAAACATAATCTGGCTGTGAAAGGAGTATAACCACCATCAGGATTCATCAAAACAACTCCTACACCATGCCCCATGTAGTTAGAGGAACCATCAAACATCATCTTCCAACGGGACCCTAGCTCGGGACCTTCATCTGGATCTGGAACTTCGCAGTCCTTTATCAACATAATGTCTTCGTCCGGGAAATCGAATTTCAAAGGTTCATAATCTTCGACAGGATGATCAGCAAGGTATTCGGATAAAACACTGCCCTTGATAGACTTCTGGGTTACATATTGGATGTCGTATTCGGATAACAACATGTGCCAACGGGCGAGCCTTCCGGTCAAAGCAGGCTTCTCAAAGATATACTTTATTGGATCCATTTTCGAGATCAACAAAGTAGTGTGACAAATCATGTACTGCCTGAGGCGTCTGGCTGCCCATGCCAAAGCACAGCAAGTCTTCTCTAAAAGTGAGTATCTGCTCTCACAGTCTGTGAACTTCTTGCTTAAGTAATAAATGGCGTGCTCCTTACGACCAGTCTCGTCTTGTTGGCCCAATACGCAACCCATAGATCCCTCGAGCACCGTCAGATACATGAAAAGAGGCTTCCCTGGAGTAGGTGGGATCAAGATAGGAGGTTCTTGCAGATAAACCTTAATCTTCTCAAAAGCCAGTTGACAATCAGGACTCCACTCAATTGCTTGATTCTTCCGGAGTAACTTGAATAAAGGCTCACAAGTAGCAGTCATGTTGGAGATGAATCTGGAGATGTAGTTCAATCTTCCCAGGAAACCTCTGACCTGCTTTTCTGTCTTTGGAGCTGGCATCTCTTGAATTGCTCTGACCTTATCTGGATCTACTTCAATTCCTTGCTGACTAACAATAAAACCAAGTAACTTTCCTGATCGGACACCAAAAGTACACTTAGCTGGATTCAGACGCAATTGGAACTTTCTGAGACGCTCAAATAACTTCAAGAGATGATTCAAATGATCCTCCTCACTCTGTGATTTGGCAATCATATCATCCACATAAACTTCTATCTCTTTATGCATCATATCATGGAAAAGGGTGACCATCGCCCTTTGATAAGTGGCTCCTGCATTTCTGAGACCGAATGGCATAACCTTGTAACAATAAGTGCCCCATGGTGTAATAAAAGTAGTCTTTTCCATATCGTCAGGATCCATCTTGATCTGGTTGTATCCTGAAAACCCATCCATGAAGGAGAAAACAGCAAATTTAGCAGTGTTGTCGACCAAAGTATCAATATGCGGGAGAGGGAAATCGTCTTTCGGACTGGCTTTGTTCAAATCCCTATAGTCCACACACATTCTGACTTTGCCATCCTTTTTAGGGACTGGCACAATATTAGCTACCCACTCAGGGTACTTTGCAACTGCGAGGAATCCAGCATCAAACTGTCTTTTGACCTCTTCTCGAATCTTCAGAGCCATGTCTGGTCTTGTTCTTCGAAGCTTTTGCTTTACAGGAGGACAATCTGGTCGAAGAGGTAGCTTGTGGACCACTATGTCTGTGTCTAAGCCGGGCATATCCTGATATGACCATGCAAACACATCTACATATTCTTTGAGAAGCTTGACCAATCTTTCCCTGATGTCTGCCCCAAGTGTTGTACCAATCTTGACTTCCTTCTGGTCTTCATCAGTGCCAAGATTGATGGTCTCTACCTGCTCCTTATGTGGCTGAAGATCTGTGTGCTCATTCTCAACCAATCTTGCCAGTTCTTCGGGAATGTCACAATCTTCCTCACTTTCATCTTCCGCTTGGTAGATGGGCGAATCAAAGTTAGGAGGGAATGTAGAGTCATTGGATTCAAAAGGGTTTTCGTTTATTCTGCATATGATAATGATTTGCTTTTATTAAAAGTGGAAAATAGAGAAATGCAAGAGAAAAAAGCTTTTTATTGGTTTTGAAAGATTGCCATTTCCTTTTAAAAGTGAAAAGAGAGAAAAACAGTAAATGATCAAAATAAGAATTCAACAAAATGCCTTCATTGATAATAACTTTTAAAAATGAGAAGGGGCCCTACAAAATACTCCCATAGCCTTGGGCAGAGCTAGGGAACTTTGAAAACGTTGAAAAAACAACAAATTACTTTGACAATGGAAAAAACTCTGGGATCTCGACTGCCTCCCAATTGTCCAAGGCTTCTTCACACTGATACACCAAATGATTCACATCTTCATCTTCAGAAACTCCATCAACTGCATTGACCTGATAACCAGCACTGGAAAACACTTCTTGAATGGTCTTTGGACGTCCTTTGACGGAGGTTGACGCTCCTTCCTTCACATGAGTTGGTTTGTAACCCAACCCGCAACGATCTAGCTTCTGTTTGACTTCGATGACATCACCCCAACCTTCATAGCTTCTTTCTTCAATGGTGGAAATGGTACTCTTCAGCGATGCAAAAGATGGGATACCCTTCCCTTTTGGTTCCTCTACTTCCAGAAGGACAGCATTGGCTATCTCAAGAGCTTGGAAAGAAGTTTCCAAAGCATCTTCATCAGCCTCAATATAGCTAAAGGATGAAAGGTTGCTAACCATGAGATCTTCTTCCCCAGACACGGTCACCAGCTTGTTATCGACTACAAACTTCATCTTCTGGTGTAAGGTAGAAGTGACTGCCCCAGCAGCATGGATCCAAGGTCTTCCCAGTAAGCAACTGTAATTGGGATTGATGTCCATAACCTGGAAAGTGATTTTGAAGACCTGTGGCCCAATTAAGATTGGTAGGTCTACTTCTCCAATAACGGTTCTCCTTGACCCATCAAATGCTTTTACAATCAGTGCACTGGGCGTCATCTCTGCCCCTTGATAAGATAACTTAGCAAGTGTTCTTTTCGGCAAAACATTCAGTGAAGATCCTGTATCCACAAGAACTCTTGCTAAAGTATCCTCTTGACATTTCACTGATATGTGGAGAGCACGGTTGTGGTCCAAGCCCTCCTTTGGAAGATCCTCCATACTGAAACTGAGATTGTTACACGCAGTGATATTGGCAATGACTCCATCAAACTGATTCACTGTTATATCATGCGTAACATGAGCTTGGGCTAGCAACTTCTGAAGCGCACTTCGATGAGCCGGAGAATGCATAAGAAGTGATAGGATAGATATTTTGGAAGGCGTTTGATGTAGCTGATCAATTACCTTATAATCACTCTTCTTTATGATTCTGAGAAATTCTGCATCCTCTTCTCCCAAGACTACCTCTTTATCCTTGTTGACAACAGCTGGAATGACTTCTTTAGGCGGAGCCGTATTGGCTTGCTGGGTATAAACACGACCACTGCGAGTCAGACGACCTGCACCCGCTATGTCAGCACTTGCAACTTTTGAACCTTCCTGGCGACTAGCTTTATCAATCTTCTGATGAACTCTCCCTGTATCATACTTCCATGGAACTGCTTTGCTATTATCATAAGGGAAAGAGTTACTCCTTTGTTCAAATCTTGGCTCAGGTATGTTGAAAATTGGCACCACAGATTCTGGAGTATTGAAGATAGGTTGAACTCCTGAAGATTCAGGCAGGTTGAACACGGGCACCCAGGTAGAATTAGATTCCGGCAAGTTGAAAATGGGTTCAATCACCGCCACCTCATTCCTCTTCATATGACCGCTCACTTGTAAGACACCTTCATCAATCAAATCTTGAACATCTTTTAAGACCGATTCACATCCCTTTGGACTATCAACACAACCTTCACAATTCTGATGACAGCTCTTCAGTATACCCGCCTCTACTAACTTCGCATGGAAGTCTCTGAGCGGGGTCTTGATCTCGGTGGCATTGAAAATCAAACCTTCTTCGGACTCATCAACAATAGCATTTATAGACCCATGCTTGGGTAGAGGATTATCTTTGACATTCGGACCAGTATTCCCAAATGACAGAATGTTCTTCTCCATCAAATCTTTCACGATGTACTTCAAAGCATAACAACCCTCCAAGTCGTGCCCCGGGGCACCTTCATGGAATAAACAGTGAGCATTTGGGTTGTAATTTGGCGGGAGCGGACTTGGTGGAGGACCCAAAGGCCTGGGAGTAACCAAACCCTTCTTCAGCAGTGAAGGATATAACTCAGTATAAGTTATAGGGATTCGAGGATTTGGAGGCCTTCCACCTGGTATTCTGTTCTGAAAATTGGGATTTGGATGAGGAGCTGGAGTCCTCTGCTGGTAGGCTGAAGCATTGGGTGCTTGTTGATAGCCCGGATTGTTGAGCATTGGTTGATAAGGTTGAATCAATGGAGCCGCTTGTTGGTACATCGGTACTGCTTGAGTTGGCCGATACATGGGGACTTGTGGATTAAATGCTGGTTGAACCGCCGCTACATAAGGATGTTGGGCATACTGTTGTTGATGAGCATACTGCTGTTGACGAGCATACTGCTGTTGACGAGCATACTGCTGTTGAGCCATAGGTGAAGGTCTCTTCCAAAGCGGATTTCTTCTTTGACCTGTCATTATGGCGTTCGTCTCACCTTCCTTCTTCTTGTGGAAGTTGCTGGTAAATTTCCTGACATTACTTCCACTGCCAGTGCTGGAGCTGCCAGATGCACCACTCATCTTTCCACTTTTCAAACCGAGTTCTACCTTGATTCCCATAGCCACTAAATCAGAGAAGCTAGCAGTTATGCTCCCCACCATTCTCTCATAGAATTCTGGTCGCACAGTGTCAACAAACCAGTCAGCTAATTCTTTTTCAGTCAATGGGGGCTCTACTTGAGAAGCAGTCCCTCTCCACCTTTGAGCATACTCTTTAAAGGATTCAGACTCTTTCTGGGACATGCTTAGCAATTGCCTCCTATCGGGAGCGAGGTCCATGTTGTACTTGTATTGCTGGATGAAAGCATCTGCCAAATCTTGGAAACTGCGAATCTTCGACTGGTCAAGCGTCAGATACCATTTAGAGGAGATTCCCTTCAGACTGTCTTGAAAGCAATGGATCATTAATTTATCGTTGTCCACCTGCGCAGCCATTCTTCGATAGTACATCAGGAGATGGTTCTTAGGACAAGTTGCACCCTCATACATATCAAACGTGGGTATCTTGAATTTTGGAGGTATTTCCAATCCAGACACCAGACACATCTCTCTGGCAGCAGCACCAAAGATCTGGTCACCTTCAATCGCTCTTAACCTTTTTTCAAGGGTATCAAAATTCTCCTGCATCTTCACGTGTTTCTCATCTCCGTTTTCAGACATATCTGGCGCTTCATATCCCTGATGGTCATTGAAGTACGGTTGAGCACGGGTGTGCACAATGTCTTGTGTAAAATTAGCAACTGCATGATTCTCTTCATTAGTCACAGGAACAGTTTGTTGAGCAGCAAACCCTTGAGGAGGAGGCACAAAACCTTGGAAAGGAAATGCCATGCCCTGAGAAGGAGGTGCGAAACTTTGAGAAGCTAAACCTTGGGATGGAGGGAAGAAACCCTGAGCAGCAAATCCTTGGGAAGAAGGAATAAAACCCTGAGCAGCAAAGCCTTGAGAAGGAGGAATAAAACCCTGAGCAGCAAATCCTTGGGAAGAAGGAATAAAACCCTGAGCAGCAAAGCCTTGAGAAGGAGGAATAAAACCCTGAGCAGCAAATCCTTGGGAAGAAGGAATAAAACTCTGAGCAGCAAAACCTTGAGAAGGAGGGAAGAAACCCTGAGTAGCCAGACCTTGAGAAGAGGGAATGAAACTTTGAGTAGCAAATCCTTGGGAAGAAGGAATAATACTCCGAGAAGCAAAACCTTGAGAAGGAGGGAAAAATCCAGGAGGAAACCCAAAAGGAGACCAGGTCACAGGGGTAGTGACTGATGATGTAGGCTCGGTCGTTGCAGTGACAACTTCAGTCGTTGCAGTAACAATTTCTGACACCACAGTCCGTTGGGTATCCATCTTCGCTCGAATGACTTGCAACATTTCCATCATCTGACCCATATCTCCACGAATATCAGAAAGCTCTTCGTTAACTCTGTCCATCTCTACGTCTCTTTCAGCCATCCTCTTTCTGGCTTGAGCTCGAGTGTAGTATTTGCGTGAGAGCCTCAGTGTGAAAGCTGAATTGAGAGCAGATGACGGGAATGAGTTTCATGAAAAAAAATGCAAATGCAATGCCAAATGTATGAGTGCAATGCAAAAATGAAATTTTATTCAAGGAACTTAAGAAACAATTTGCAAATACCAAGGAACACATAATAATCAAAAGGATATGATTTCATTAAATTCAAAAAGTGATACAAAGTCTTGAGTACACTTTCAAAAATCCCAAACAAAGTTTAATAAAGATAAAGACAAAGTCCTAAGGAGATTCTCCTAAAAGCCTCAAGTTGAGCTTCTCGATTTGTGCCTTCATCTGAGCCATTTCAATCATAAGTTGATCCACGATCGACTTCCAAGAAGCGTCCTCTTGAGTGCTGGAGGAAAATAAATCCTCTTGTGCTTTCCTTTTCTTGCTGGAGATCTCTTCTTCTTCCTTCATCTTCAGTTGTCTTCTAAGTTCTTCATTCTCACTACTGATGATCTGGTGTCGATTCTTCCATGCATTCTTCTCTCGAAGCTCTTTCTCCAAATCAATCTTCAGCTTCTCTGCATCGTCCATAAAGATTAGAATGGGCTTCTTGAAGGTCATAGGATCCTGGCGAGGGTAAGGCATCTTCAGAATGATTGCCCTATCTCGTACCCATTGGAGATAGGGTTCCATAGAAACACAATTCGGCTTTCGCAAGCTACTCCTCCCCTTCCTATGGATGTACTTCCAAGCTTGCATAATCTGTTTCTTGAGCTCTGGTTCTTCGTCATCCTTAAAGAAAATTCCTTCCACTTCAACACTCTTAGGTTTGTCCTTCAACGGATACCCGAGTTGGCGGCGAGCCAAAACCGGATTATAGCTGATTCCTCCCTTAGTGCCAAGAAGAGGCACATTAGCAAAATCACCACAGCTATCAATAATCAATATTCCATCATAAGCACGGTTGTACCAGCTAATGTCAGAGTGGGTAAGAGACATGATCCTTTGTGACCACCACAAACCATCCTTAAGGTTCCAAAATGAAGATGACTTAGGCAAGTGCGAAATAAACCACTCATACAACAATGATGCACAACAAGTAATCATCCCTCCCTTATGGAGATTCCTCAGATGGATGGAATGATAAGTGTCTCCGAGCAAAGTAGGGACCGGGTTTCTCTTCAGAAAGATCTTGATGGCGTTCAGGTCGACAAAGTCCTCAAAGTTTGGGAAAAGTAACACTCCATATACCAGCAGAATAAAAGTCGCCTCAAAAGCTTTCATATCCTTCACATCAACAAAATTCTTGGCCTTTTCTATCAGAAACTTTGTAGGGAATCCAAAAATCTTTCCTTTATAGGTCATATTTGCCTTGACCTCAGGAACACTCAAGTATGTCGCCTTTGCAATCTCCGCTTCTTCAGGGTCCTTCTCTAGAACAGGGAATGGAAACTCATCCTTAACACGTGATCCCACCAGAACTGAATACTCTTCCAAAGTAGGCGCCAATTGGTAATCAGGGAACGTAAAACAGTGGTAGAGAGGATCATAAAACTGGAGCATGACAGAGAGCAACCTTCCATCCCAATCAGTCTTAAGCAAAGCTAAAAGTCTCCTATGCTTCTCCATGAAGGCTTCTTGATCCAAAACCAAATCTCTTAACTTCCTTAGGTCTTCAAGTTTGGGAGTTTTGAATGTGTACTTGACAGTTTTTCTTCTTCCAAAGTCCATGATGATACCTATGATATTTGCAAAGATAAAGTTTCTGAGTTCCTTGAATAAATGGTAAAAATGATGCTTCATGATGCGTGAATGCAATGAACACACAAACACAAACAAGGCTTAGGTTCAAAGCTTGCATGAGGTCAAAGGTTCAACCCTCCCAAAGGTATGTACTATGAGTTTATTTGTACCTGTACAACGGGTTCTAAAGGTTCCCAGAATCACTGTCCCATCTTTCGGATATTACCGACTTCCCAACTCGACTTGGTAATCAGTAATATTCTCAAGAGAGTCTCATCCGAGTGCAGTATCGCGTATCAACTATTTTGGATTTGCACCCTCATAGTCATCGCACTACATCCCTAAAAAGGCCAAGTGGGGGTAAATGTTCTACGGTCCTCAGCATTAATGACTCTCAAGTCGAATATAGTAATGTTTTCACGACTGAACTCGATCAACAAAACTACATCCGAAGAGGCCTCCGCTGAGTGGTGGTGTCTCAAGTCAACTTGGTCGGGACTCAACTCCCTACAAGCTTTCTTGAATATACCACCGTCCTATCTTATTTTGCACTCAAGTCCGGGTTAGGACTTATCTCACCACACATGGAACACCCAAAAAATCCAAAAATAAAAACAAGCAATACAACAACAAATATACAAATATACAAGGTGGGCTTAACCCTCAAAAATATCTTTCCCCAGTGAAGTCGCCATTTCTGTCGCGGTGAGAATCGGATACCAAACTATTGATTAAGCTTGGTTCGCAAAACATTTAATGTTCACCACCGACTTTAATTTAATCCAAAAGGAAAAGGGAAAAAGATCGTAAAAACCCTAAATGAGGAGAAACTAGGTTCGGGGGTTGATTATACCTAGGGAAGGTGTTAGCATCCTAAGCATCCGCAGTATCCTACGGGAACCTCTTGTTAATATTTGTAATTTTGTTATTTATTGCTTGTTAAAAATTATGGGAACCTAAGGTTTTATTTCTAATGGTGCTCGCACAACATCGCATCGATGCCTACGTATCGGGTATAGAATCAGAGCACTCGTAGTTCTCCTAAGGATTAACGAACACTTGGTTACGCTCAAGGTTCGCGGGGGAGGTAAGTGTTATGGCAAACACTCACGTGACTTTAAGAAAGTCACAAAAAGTTATAAAATAGAAAGCTAAGGACCTAATGGCTAAGGACCTAAGGATGAGGGACCTAATTGCTAAGGTCAAAATGGTAACTAGGGATGGCTAAACTTCCTATGACATTGAGTCAACTGCAGGAGTCTTTCCCTTTTGGATTGAAAAGCATAGACAAAAATAAATAAATGAGGGTGCAAGCTCCTAAGTCTAAGCAAAGGCTGCTACTTGCAAAAATAAATTGGATAAAGTAAATAGACAATGCAAAGTAAAGGGTTTAGTAACTGGGCTATGGCTCGATATATGGATCGAGAATGCGGGGGTGGAAAACAAGCGCAGTGCGACAAATTGTTTAAGTTAGGAAGCTGTGAAGTGTGAGGAACTGTGCAGATGGCGATCGTAAAACGATCGACTTACGTGTGTGATTGAAGTGTATATGAACTCAACTTGGCGTTGGACCAATGATTATTATCTTGAAAATTAAAGTTAATATGGTGAGCGCTTCATGTTTTATCTTAGCATTTTATGGTCATCTTGCAAAATAAAATCAAACAATACATACAACCAAAATAATGAAAAATTAAATCATGCACATATTCACACAAAAGAGAAATAAACTTAAATTTAATCTCTCACACTAAAGGGACACACCTAAACTAGTCAAACCTAAACTACCCCACAACTAATTAAAAACGAAAAAAGGACATTATTTTTATTATTTTATTATTTTTAGATTTTTCAAAGAAAAAGATAAATTGAAAATAAATTCTAAAAAACCTTAAGTTTGAAATAAGATAAAACTGACCTTGAAAATAATTAGATAAAATAGAAGAAAATATTTTTTATTTTTATTTTTTTTAGATATACTTAAAGAAAGTAATAAATTAAAATTAAAATGATAATAATAACAATTTTTAATAACAAAAGTTTAATAAAGATAAAGAAATGTTTTTTTTTTTAGAATAAAAAAAATTAAGAAATAAATAAGAAGAGTTTTTTTTAGATTTTTAGATATGTTAAGTGAAAGTTAAATAAAATAAAAGAAGGTTAATTATAAATAATTTTTTTTGGGTTTTCTATAACAATACATGAAAATAAAGTAAGGTGAAAGCTAAAACTTGTTTTTTTGATTTTTCTAACAAATATTTAAAAATAATAAAATGAGATAAATGACAACTTTTTTGATTTGATTTTTTTTTAATAATAATATCTAATAATAATAAAAGGAGAAAGATGTTATTTGATTTGTTTTCTTTAAATGAGACCTAAAGATGAGGAAAGAGACTAAGTATAATTATTTTTGAATTTTTCTAATAATACCTATAAATAAGGAAATAGACTAAGTATATTTATTTTTTTGAATTTTTTTCTAATAATACCTATAAATAGGGAAATAGACTAAGTATATTTATTTTTTTTGAATTTTTTTCTAACAATACCTATAAATAAGGAAAGTGAATAAATGCTAATATATTTTGATATTTTTATAATAACACCTAAAAAGGAACTAGGGAGACAAAATTTGATTTTTTTTCTAAATAATAAAGGCAATCTTTTTTATAATTATAATAATTATTATTATATCTACAAAATTTAAATGAAAGTAAATACAATATTTTTTTATACATTTTTTATGTGTATATATAGATCTAACTATAAAAATAAAATTAGAAAAGAAAGTTTTTAAAAGTTTTTTTTTTATAATATTTAATTTATATATATTTGGATTCTTAACTAGAAAAGAGAATTTTGAAATTAAAAATTTTATTATTTTATATAGATCTAAATTTCTAACTAAATGTACTAATAATAAAAAAAAGAAAATTTGAAATTAAAAGTTTATTTATCTATTGTGTATATACATTTTAACTAACTATAATAACAATAATAGAAAAGAAAAAATGTTAAAATGAAAATGTTTTTTATTTATTTTATATGTATATAGGAAATATAATAGTGGAAAAGAGAATTGAAATTTTAAAGATTTTTTTTTGTATAAGTATATAGATTTTTTTTAACTAATAATAATGAAAAAAAAAAAAAAAGTATTAAATTTAAAACGTTTTCATTTATTTTGTATATATATATTTTAACTAGATATAATAATAATGGAAAAGAAAAGAATGGGCTGATATAATTAACTTAACAATGATAAAAAAAATGAAATTATAAACACATTAAAAAGAAATTAAAAGGAAAGGGGATTTCCCCTCTGTCTCTCACGCTCTTCTCTGTCTCTCTCACAAGCGCTGCTGTTTCTCTCAATCTCAGAAAAAGGAAAAGAAAGAAAGGTCCTCACCCTCAATCTCTCAGATCGCCTCCGTCTCACTCTTGTAATCGCGGATTCGCTCTCAGGTATCTCGCTGTCTCTCACTCGCGATTGTTCTTGGTCACGGCGGCGGTCAATCGCGTCTCTCCCTCTCGGCTTCTGCTCTCTCAATCTCGCGACTCACTCTCAGTCACGGTGAAGGTTTTGGTTTGGAAGAGGTAAGTTCTTCTTCATCAATCATCTCTTTTTGTTGCTGGTTTCTAAAAAAAGGTTCAAGGTTTTCAAATGGGTTCAAATGGGTTTGTTATTTCAGTTTCAATTTGAGGGAATGTGTGTTTGGATTTTAGGGATTTTGTTGCATAAATTGATTTTGTGGTGTTTTGGCTTGTGTTTATGGTTCAGCTTCGAGGTGTGGAGGAGATTGTCACAGTGAGGGTGAGCAAGGCGATGGCGGTGATGCTGTTGAAGGAGGGTCGATGTTCGTTTGGCTTTTGAAGGTGGTTGGAGTTTCAGGTTGCTGTGTTACGGTGATGGTGGGCTGAAGTAAGGGTTTCGGTGCGGTGATGACTCAAAGTGTTTGGTTCGGTTTGATGGCTTTTGCAGGTCTTATGAGGTGTGTGGTGGTAAGTGGTTCACGGCGACGGTGAGATGGAAAGGGTGATTCAATGGATTTGATGGTGTTGTTGTTTATGCGATGAAGGGGTGAATAAAGGTGGAAATGGATTCAGCCTCACAGTGTTCTGTTTGGCGGCGGTTTGAGTTTGATTGGAGGCGGTGAAGAATGGTTTTGACTTTGATGGTGAAACGGTTCTGGGTGATGAATGGTTTGTGGTATTCATCCTTTTCATCTTAGCTTTGTTTCTTTTTTGTTTTTGTGTATGATTGCTGCTTGATTGTTGATGATTTTCTTACAGGTTTTGAGAGAGGTCCTGAAATGGTTCTGTGAGTTCACGATAGTAAGGGACGAAGAGTGGCGTTTTACTGAAGGTAATTTCAACAGAACTATTTTTTGCCTTCAAAAAACTTCCTTATGTATTTTTCTGTGTGCTTTTGATATGGTCTCTGGGT